>MU720825.1:0-54135 GCA_026770625.1 Nicotiana glauca
CCTCTACGGTCTCTACCTCCACCTCTATGATCCCTACCCCCGCCTCTAGCTGGCTGGGCGAGCTGTGGATCACCTACTACCTGAATCATGGGGCGAGGACCCTACTACTAAGAGCTGCCCGAGGCTCGAGGGCAAAACCTGACAATGTGACCGGGGTCACCACAGCCATAACAAGACCTCGGCTGCTGCGACTGCTGGCACTGTCGACCTGAATGTCCTCCCCTAAAGATCTAAAGTGGGGGTGCACTGATAGGCTGCTATTCTGAATAGTACTGCTGAGAACCAACGCTGCCTGGAGTACTATGAGAAACCTGGAGCGCTGACTGAAAGGGCCTCGGCGAATGACCTCTACCATAGGAATTCCTACCTCCAGATGAGGTACCACTGAACCTACTAGAATGATGAGGCCTCTTATCTGACATCTGACCACCTGCCCACGCGAGGACCATCTCAACTCTGCAGGACGCATTGGCCGCCTCCTAAAAGGATATATCACTACCAACTCCCATAGCCATTTGGAGACGGATCGGCTGAATCAGTCCATCAATAAATCTCCGGACCCTCTCTCGCTATGTGGGGAGTATCACAATAGCATGGCATGCCAAGTCAACAAATCGAGTCTCATACTGTGTAACTGTCATGGAGCTCTGCTGGAGGTGCTCAAACTGCCTGAGAAGTGCCTCCCGTTGAGTGACTGGGAGAAACTTCTCCAAAAACAACTCTGCAAATTGATCCCATGTCAATGCTGGAGACCTTGCTGGTCTAGATAGGCAATAATCCCTCCACCAAGTCTTGGCGGATCCTGCAAGCCGGACGGTGGCAAAATTGACCCCATTGGTCTCCACTATACCCATGGTCCTAAGGATCTCATGACAACTGAAGAAGAAATCCTGTGGATCCTCTGATGAAGCACCGCTGAAAGTGGTAGTGAAGAGCTTGGAGAACCGATCAAGTCTCCACAAAGCATCCGATGACATAGCCGCTGCATCACCGGCCTGGGCTGTTATACCTGGCTGAGCTGCCACAGCTGGCTGAACCACTGGGACATGAGTCTGGGGAGCTACCTGCTCCGGAGTACGTGTAGCAAGAGTCTGAACCCCTCCTCCAGCCTAAGAAGTGGCTGGTGCTACTAGCAGCAAACCCGCTCTAGTAACACTCTCCATAAAGCCTGCCAATTTGACTAGAGCATCCTGAAGATCTGGGGTGACCATGAACCCTTCTGGGACCTTAGCTGGGCCCACTGGAGCTGTTGGGGCGGGAACCTCCTCATCATAGTCAATATGAGGCTCCACCTCTGGGACTGCTGCCCGGGGCTGAGCTCTGCCCCTGCCTTGGCCTCTGGCAGAACCTCGGCCTCTGCCCCTCGTAGGAGCTGCTGCTGGGGCTCGGGCTGCTGCGCGGTAGAAAAGGATGCACGTGTTCTCACCATCTGCGAAAGAACAGAGTAGAAAGGCAATCAATATTTGCGGAATAGAATCGCACGACAAGAAAGAACAAAAGTGAAACTCTTACTAACTCCGTAGCCTCTAGGGGATAAATACAAATGTCTCCGTACCGATCCCTCAGACTCTACCAAATTTGTTCGTGAGTAGGGAGACAAACCTTTTCAGATAATAGCACAACAGTAATAGCATTGGGAGTCGTGATGGCGCCTACCTTGTCACGACCCAGATTTCACGCCATTGGGAGTCGTGATGGTGCCTACTATCGGAGCTAGGAAAAACAGGCATTAAAACCTTTTCAGATAATAGCATAACAGTAATAGCAATAATAAACCTTTAAATAAAAGCGGACAACATTCATAGCATAAATAACTGGAAACCAAAAATGCGGAAGTTTAACATCACTACCCAAGACTGGAGTCACTATCTCACGGACTACTAATGAATGCTAAAAACAAGTCTGAATAGAAAAATACATCGTGTCTGTCTCGGTACAATGAAAACAAACAGAAAATATGGAAAGGGACTCCGGCCTGCGAACGCCAGCTAGGCTACCTCGTAGTCCCTGGACTGAAGTCAGCTCCCACTCAACGTGCTACTGCTGTGGTCCAAAAGCTGCTCCAATCCCGTGATCTGTGCAAAAAACACAGAAGTGTAGCATCAGCACAACCGACCCCATGTGCTGGTAAGTGCCTGGCCTAACCCCGGCGAAGTAGTGACGAGGCTAGACAGGACTACCAAATCAACTTGTGCAGTTCAATATATACATGTGCAATAAAAGGAAAGAATACCAAAACTAAATAGTTAAAAGGGAGGGAAGCATGCTATGGGGGAGTACAATCCAAATATAAAAGTCATCAACTTAAATAAGAAGCAGGGCACAACAATAATTAACAAAAACAAGAAAATCCAACAGTTGCACGACATCAACCTTCGTGCTTTTACTCTCATCCTCACCCAAAGCAACCAAATAAAATGCACGGCATCACCCTTCGTGCTTTCTTCACATAACTCTCATTTCATGGCACGGAATGATCCTTCGTGCAAATATAATCAAATCGGAGCACGGAATGTCCCTTCGTGCATAATATAATCAAAACATGGCACGAATGACCCTTCATGCAAATAAAATCAAAACATGGCACGGAATGACCCTTCGTGCAAATATAATCAAAACATGGCACGGAATGACCCTTCGTGCATTATCACTCTTCCTCACCTAAACAACAATCACAACCAAACGGGCGAGGTAATAAACAATAATAAGAAATGTCCCGGCAAGGGAAAAACACAATTAAACAACCAAATCCTGGCAAAAGAGCAATAACAACAACTTTTACATCCCGGCAAAGGAGATAATGAATATACTCAAACCATCCTGGCAAGGGATCAATCACATCTCTTTCCAATTCTTTCATTTCTTACTCGATAGTATTTTTATCGTGTGAAGGAAATCTCCAAAGAATTCACAATTAATAATTAATCCTCAAAATATTCATATTATATAGAAAATCATTAATTGGCATGGAAGAGTCCCAAAGTATGCCAAAACAAGTACCAACAAAGGCCCACGGTCATGCTAGACACCGGTGTATAGATACTCGTCACCATGCCTATACACCGCACTCGATCATTTAGCAATTAACAATTAATAACACTCTAATCCTATTCCCTTAAGACAAAGTTAGATCAAACACTTACCTCGGTCCAAAGAATAGCAATCAATCCTCAATTACTGCCTTTCCTCTACAATCCTACTCCGAACCAATGATATCTAGGCATAATTAATTCAATAACATCAATAAAGGCTCAACAACATAATCCCATAGCCTAGAAATGAGTTTTCTAGCATTCTTCCAAAAATACCAAAATTCGACACCGGGCCCACATGGTCCAGACACGAGGCTCGGACCAAAACCCAATCAACCACAACCCCACGAGTTCGAATATGTAATGTGTATTCGACCCCAAATTCAGGTTGAATCACCCAAAATTCCCAAAACCCTAACTCTACCCAAAAGCCCCTAATGTCTACTTTGATTTCATGATTTAGGGCTAGGAAATTAGTGATTAGTTGAAGAAATTAAGAGGGAATGAAGTTAGGGACACTTACCTATGAAGTTATGGAGGAAGAGGTTCTTCAAACTTGTCTATGGAGGGTGAAGGAGAAGAGCTCGTGTGGAAATAATGAAAGAATCCCAAATGTACTGTTTCTAAAAACTTAAAAAAATCACTGGGCGAAATTACCCTATGCGTTCGCGACAGTAGGGTCGTGTACGTGAAGGGTACAAGTTGACAACCATTGCGTTTGCGAGTGGAGAAGTGCGAACGCGAAGAGGAAAAATACTAGGGTCCAAAAGATGGCCTACGCGAACGCGCTGAAGAGGGCCGTTGACTTACGCGAACACGAGAGAAGTTATGCGAACCCGATAGAGGGATATCCAAGGCACCGCGAATTCGGAACATAGGGCGCGAACGCGAAGAAGGGGAACACCAAAGCACTGCGAACACGAGCCTGGGCTGCGTTCGCGAAGTACAAAATGACTATGCAAAAAATGCAGCAAAATCGGCTACTTCCCTAAGTGTAAAAACACCCCGAACCACCTCCAATTCACTCCCGAGCCCTCGATGCTCCTAACCAATCACACACACTAACTCAATAAAATCCTACAAACTTACTCGAGTGATCAAATCGCCAAAAAAATATTAAAATCAATGAATCAAGCGTCAAAATCATCATTTTCATTTCCAACTTCTTAAACTTCTAACTTTAGATAATTAGGTCCGAAACACGTCAAACGACGTCCGATTTCGACCAAACTTCACAGGAAGCGCTTAAAACATATTTAAGACCTGTACCGGGCATCAGAACCAAAATACGAGCCCGATACCATAGTCTTTTAATTAATTTTTATTTCCATTTTCCTTACTAATTTCAGAAAAACAATTTAGCAGAAAAATTCTTTTACTCGGGTTTTAGACCTCAGATTTCGAGTCTGGGCACATGCCCGAGTCCCATATTTTTCTACGGACCCTCTGGGACCGTCAAATCACTAGTCCGGGTCCGTTTACCAAAAATATTGACCGAAGTCAACTTTAATCATATTAATATCAAAATTTTTCAAATTTTTCACAGAATTCTCATATTTCAACATAAGAGCTTTCCGGCTACGCGCCCGGACTGCGCACGCAAATAGAGGCAACTAAAAGTGAGGTTTTCAAGGCCTCGGAAGCGCGGAAAAAGAGAGAAATCCGTTGATGACCCTTTGGGTCGTCAAAAATACATTCGAGAACCATTCTTGGTTTTAATATTGATGTCATGTTTTCCTGTTGCATCCACAATAGAACAATCACCAAAACTAACTTTAGATCGGAAACCTTTATTTAAATAAGAAAAGAAAGACTTACTTTCGTTCATGTATAACTGCAGCATGTCTCCAGATACCAAAAATCTCGCTTGGGTTCCTTCTCTACTGGAATTGCCATCGACAAGGTCTCCTCTTTATTGTTCTGAACAAGAATGGACTTCTCTTCTTTTTCTTTGTCATTAGACAACCTAGTATAATATTTAAATGCATAATGACCAAATTTATGATATCGGTAGCACTCTACCTTGGATTTGTCATGATCTCGACCTATGCCTTTGCCTTGAGACAAGTTATTATTTGCTCTAGAATCTCTCCCTCCATTTCTACCTCTATAATCTCCTTTTCTTCTGTCTCGACCTCTACCCCTACTCTTTCCTCTGGAAATGGAAAAAGACATAAACGTAGAAGCCTGCAAAGCCTTCTCCTCAAAAGTTGAACTACGGATCATCTTATGCTCATGCACCAGCAAGAAGCTCTGTAATTTATCTAGAGAGAGTGTATCAATGTCTTTTGACTCCTCAATAGAGCATACACCATAATCATACTTTGGTGTGAGCGAACGCACTATCTTTTTCACTATTATGATATCACCCATTTTTTCACCATGGAATTTCATCTTGTTGCATATCTCTATGGTTTTAGCAAAGTAGCTAGTGATACTTTCTCCTTCCTTCATATGCAAAGTCTCGAAGTCCTCTCAAGGCTTGAAGTTCTGTTCACTTTATTGTTATAGAGTCTTGATACTTTTTCTTCATTGAATCCCATATATCTTTGGAAGTTTCTTAGCAAAGAATAGTTTCCAAGATGGGATACTCAATAGCCTGAAGAATATAATTTTTTGCCTTCAAATCTTTCAGTTTTCTTGCTTCGAACCCTATCTTTTGAGAATCCGTCAAAGTATCGCTTGCTGCTGGCGCTCAAATATCATCCAAAAAAATTGGTCAATACTCTTTTGATTGTAAGAAATTCTCCATCATCATACTCTAATGATCACAGTGACCATCAAAATGGGGAATAACTTCTTGCATAAATTACTCTTTGAAGCTATAGGTTTCTTTGTGGGATCTAACCTTGCTCTAATACCACAGTCAGAAAATAAATAAATAAGGTGATGATAATGCAGAAAGCAGAATAGCAACGACAATCTACTGAAGCAAATTAAAAAAAAATCAAAGAACAGGGAAAGCTATATTTGAGGCTAATGAGCTATTGCTCCTTCTTCACTTTATTCAATACGATTGCTTAATTCAAAAATAGTTTTTATGGTTAAATCTAGTATTAAAAAAAGCAGGTTACTGATAACCAAAATTACTTTACTTTCTTGGTAATTCACAAACAAGGAGAGTAATGGAGAGGAAAGAAAGCTTATCGATGATTGCCAATTTCCCCCAGAATTACGAATTGGACTTTTAAATCAAATAAAGTAAAAGGATGATTGCATATATGTAGAGATATTCAGATGAATGTACAAAATGAGATATGGTTCATTATATAAGAATGCACAATTATATTAGTTTTCTTACTTAATTTTGACTTGTTAACGACATTAATTTCCTTTATTACCCGTTACCATATTTAATTGTAACGGTTACAGTAATAATTGAGGATCACTCATAATCAAAGTTAATGTTGATTCCTCTTCCATATTTATAACAGATTCGTGAATTTTCTCCTTTTATAGTATTTATTCATCTCGTGCCTATTTCTTCTTTTTTCAGTTGTTAGAACCAGTACCTCCTTTGATAAAATATTGTGGGTGTTCTATCTGTGCCCTTTTGTTTTCCTTTATTAACTTAACTACAATTGACACATGTCACCTTACTGATGATCCATATGTTATGCCTTTTTTCCATCAATACAAATAGTCCACCTATTTTCTGAATATTCTCAACTGAATATTCGAGAAGTGATAAGTTTTTATGGAGGGAATATCTTGCCGTCTATTTCCAAAAATCATAGTTCCTTCTTCAGAATCGATGAAACATACATCATGTCTATTCAATGCCCAAGACACGTGTCTTATTGCAATTGGTTCTGCAATTTTCAGCGCATTTTAAGGGTTTTTCTGCGGCTGCATCAGTCATAAAGTGACGGTTCCACGATGGCAGTTCATAATGAATATCTCTGATGACGGTTATTTTCCCCTATAAATACCTTATTATACTCAACTTTGAAAATTCCTTTCTTTTTTCTTGTATTCATACTTTAACTTCTCTTGCCGTTCTTCTTCTTTCTTTGTATCTTTACCATTAAAGATGTCTTCTCGTTCTTTAAACCCTTGATCATCATCAGACCCTCGTAAGGTAGTGATCATTGATAAACCCCCTTCCTTTTCCCCCACTAGGAGTAGAAGAGGTGGCAGACTACGTAGCTTAGGTTCTTTATCTAACCGTAGTTCTGACCCTTCTTAGAGTGGTACTGCCAAACCTTCTTCCTCTAGGGCTAGAACTTCCATAAAGCCTAGATATTCCTCTAGAGGGAGATATCATAATGAACCTATGCGAGAACCCATTGTATCTAAGATTTTTCCTCAAGAATTTTCCTTCATATCGGATTGCAAAGCTATGAGAAAACAGGTTTATTCTATAGCATCTTTGAACCCTGCTGATCACTACCCTAGTTTGATTACTCCTGGCCTCATTGTTAGTAATTGGATATAATTTTATTTCCTACCTTATGACTTCTATTAAGGGTGAAATTAAAATAATTCCTAAACCTGCTCCTTTAAATTTTGAAGAACCGTCTGTAAACAAGGTCCAAGTTCCCGTATTAGCTTCGTAAATACACATCTCTTTTTCTGCTTCAGGAATCAGGTTCCGGCTAAAATTTGCTAACACCTGAGACTTTATAGCAATTCTAGGCTGATATATAATATCATATTCATTAAGCTCTATAGCTCATTTAGCTAACCTTCCTGATAATTTTTGCTTGTGTACTATAATCCTTATTGGACAATATAAATGCGTAATTTTTGTTTTTTCTTTTACATTATATTTTAAATAATTATTATATATGTAGATATAATTTTTTGAATTAGATTATAGTTAAATAGTTTGATAAGGGGTTAAGGGATTGGTTTGATGCTTTATTTAGAAGAATTGGGCCAAAACTAGCCCACAAATTTGAGCCCAGGACCTGGTCTAGGCCATGGTTTGGGAGACGCCCAAAATGACATTGTTTTGATAAATGAAGCAAGTTCAAACCTCAGCCCTTCATCTCTCCCTCATCCGACAGCCATCATTGATCTCTCTTCTAGGTATTTAAGACTTAGAGAGGCCAAACTTTGGCCCATTTTCCTGTTAATTATTTTCATTCTCCTATCTCAGCCTCCTGCCGCCTTGCTCCTCCGCCGAAAATTGCCCACTAACGGCGGCCAGCCTCCAAACACCCTTAAATTACACCAATCTTCTCCTATCTTCATCCTCTACCTATATCCAAACCCCAAATCCCCGAAATCACCCTCAATCTCACCAAATCTACCCCTAAACCTAGAAACTCTAGCCGCCACCACTTTAAATCCGGCAAGATCTAACCTTCTACACCCCACTAAACCTACATAAACATGTAGATCTAAAAGAGATCTACACTTTCCCAATAGATTTAACCCAAAAATTTGCTCCTCCACCGTCCAACCACCATCACCGCCGTCCCGCTGCCTACCACTATCATTGCTGTAATGACTCGAATGGTAATTTTGAGCTCTAATGTGTCATTTTCCGATTTGAGGCTATGAGAAACTTCACTTTAGGTATTATGACATGTATGCATGGTCGAAATTGAAATTCAGGATGTTCAGAGAAGATTTTGAAAGAGAATTCTCATCTCGGAAGCTTTAAGTTGGAACCATCTGACTAATGGTTGGTTTTGAGTAAATGTCCTTGGAATCGGAATTTAAAGGTTCCAAAAGTTTTGTATAATGATTTTAGACTTGGGAGTATGTTCGTATCGGGTTTTGGATGGCCCTGCAGCGTTTCGGCGCCTATTATGGAAGGTTGGCATTTTGAACGAATTTCATAAATTTGGGTTGAAGTGCATTTCAATGTTATCGATGTCCTTTTGGGATTCCGAGTGTGGGAATAGCTCCATATGATAATTATAGTATTGGGAGCGCATCCGAAAGTGGATTTGGAGGTCGTATGTCATTTTGGGGTCATTTGGCGAATGTTAGAAAATTAAAGGTTTTTAAGAAGTTTGACCGGAAGTGGACTTTTTGATATCGGGGTCGGATTCTGATTCCGGAAGTTGGAGCAGGTCCATAATGTTGAATGTGACTTTTGTGAAAAATTTGAGGTCAGTTGAACTTAATTTGATAGATTTCAGCATCAAATGTAGAAGTTTGAAGTTCTAGTATTCATTAAGCTTGAATTGGGGTGCGATTCATGATTTCGACGTTGTTTGATGTGATTTGAGGACTCGACCGAGTTTGTATCATGTTTTAATACATGTTGGTTGTGCACGGTGAAATCAGAGGGCTAATTTATCATTGGCAAAATGCTTCAAAATATCACTCCGGAGGCTCGGGACCTCGAGCCGGCCACTTCCCTCAAAGATCTGTCGACAGCTAGTCGAAGGTAACATTGACTGAAACCCCAACGTATCTGGGGTCAACTAAGTCTATTTGACAGATCAAACATCGGCTTGTACTATGTTTGGGCATCCCCCTCTTATAAAAGGGGAGCCATTAATACCCTGTAAAGGCAGAGCTGCAACCATTCTACTCAAGTGCAATAGTATTTTCCCTCTCTTTCTCATCTATAACTCCCTTGCCTTTATTGCCTCGAAGTCATTTTAGCTTACTTGTCTCCTTATCTGTTCTTATTTGATATTGGCCCGAGGATACCTCGATATCCTTCGCTTCAGTAGGTGTTCCCTATTTGATTATATCTCCAACTGTTATACCATCCTAGACTATCCCCGATATCTTGAGCTCGACCTCGAAGTCGACCCCTAAGCCCCCATTGGCCAGGCTTACATCCGGGCAGCAGGTCCTTCGGTTCGATCATTATCTGGTTTTAGCTTGCGCTCCATCGTTAAGTTTTATATTATATTACAGGCATCATCTGCTTTAACAAACTAGCTCGGTAATATATCACGTATTTTTAGAGTCCTATTTTACAAATTTAATTGTCATTACCATTTTCATGGTAAATAGTTTGGCGCCCACCGTCGGGCTAAAAATAATAGTGATTATTTTCTTGCTAAGTTTCATTACACAAACACATATTATCTTTCACACTTTTTTTTGTCCAAGATCCTTTGATTTCAGGTGAAAATGTCTGTCTTAGTAAACAGAGTCGAGAACGATCGCCTCGAAGATTGTAGGGAAAATTGTATAGATGTCCCGGCCGCCGAAGCACCACTACAGAATCTCGATAATGCACCTAGACCGATTCTAGCGGACACGGATTAACAGGACACACAGCAAGTCAACGAAACTTCTCACACCGACAGAAGCGTGCGGCACAACGACTGACGAAAAGTTCAAAAAACCCTAGCCCGGGAAGAACAAGAAGTTAGTCTTCATGTTATTTTTGAAATGTTGCAGGCACAAAAGTTGGCCATCGCTTAGTTGCAAAGCCATCCGAGAAATCCCAGCACAGCAGCACTGGAGACAGCTCCCACCATAGAGCAAATACTTGAAAGATCAAGCAATAACGGGTCAGTAGCTGACCCCGCCATAGTGAAAATGCTAGAGGATCTCACCAAAAGGATCAAATCAGGTGAGAAAATGATTGCAGCCAACGATGAAAAGGTTGAGAACTACAACTCTCGAGTAGACCTTATCCCGGGAGCACCCCCGGTCTTGAAAGGTTTGGATTCAAAGAAATTCAAAAAGAGATCGATCCCTGAGGAAACAGCCCCGAAGCCCATTCCTAAAAAATTCAGAATGCTGGAACTCCCGAAATACAATTGTACCACTGATCCCAATGAGCACATCACCACCTATACCTACGTGGTAAAAGGAAACGATATAAAGAATGACGAGATCAAGTCCATATTGCTGAAAAAGTTTGGAGAAACGCTTTCGAAGGGGGCCATGATATGGTATCACAACTTGGCTCCCAATTGCATATATTCGTTCACTATGTTAGTAGACTCCTTCGTAAGAGCGCACGCTAGCGCCATCAAAGTAGCAAAAAGGCAGTCCGACGTGTTCAAGATTAAGCAAAGGGAGAATGAAATGCTGCGAGAATTCGTGTCTCGCTTCCAAATGGAATGAATGGAGCTGTCACCCATCTCCGTAGACTGGGCGGTACAAGCCTTCACCCAAGTCCTAAACGAACGAAGCTCGGTGGCTTCGAAACAGCTGAAGCAGAACCTGATCGAATATCCGGCCATGACCTGGTTGGACGTCCACAACCAGTACCAGTCAAAGATCAGGGCCGAGGATGACTAACTGGGAGACCCTTCGGGCTTAGTGTACCCAAGCAGACTCCTGGTAATAGAAGAGAGACGAAACAAAGAAAGGTACCAGGCGTACCTCGAAGACAGGAGGAACATCCCAAAACGCAACCTATCTCGCAACTATCGAAGGATAGATTGAGGACAGGAACCTCGAGGACTCATTAACAGAACCAGGTTTGATCAAAGCACAGAACCAACAGACGTGCCCCACTTATCGGAATACAACTTTTGCGTCGATGTTTCAGACATCGTGTTCGCTTTCGACAAGATCAGGGACGACAAGTGGCCCAATCCGATACAGTCAGACCCTTCACATAGAAATTACAACCTAGTATGTGAGTTCCACAACACGCACGGTCATAGGACCGAGGATTGCCATCAACTATGAGAAGAAGTGGCACGACTACTCAACAAATGGCATCTCCGGGAATTTCTCGGAGATCGGTCCAAAAATTAATTTTGAGAGAGGGAGGTGACCAAGAAAAATGAGGCAAACGAGCCGCAACATGTCATCCACATGATTATGGGAGGCACCGATGCCCCACAGGAACTCGTAGTGAAAAGAACAAAGATATCCATCACCAGAGAAAAACTGACTCGGGGATATATCCCCGAAGATTCCTTCACGTTTAGCGAAAAAGACATCGAGGCCCTATCTCAACCCCACAATGACTCCCTGGTAATCTCCTTTCTCGTAAATTTATTTCAGATAAAATGTGTACTTGTGGATCTAGGTAGCTCGGCCAATTTCATCAGGTTGAAGGTGATTGAACGACTCGAGCTGATCGAAAAAATTGTGCCCGCTCTCAATGGTCTCAACATTGCTATGACAAATAATGTAGTCACCATAAGCGAAACCAGGAACACTGAGTGACTCATGCCTACTTGACCAAGTCCCCTTCGAAATAACGAGAACCCAACGCGGGATCTGCAGGACATGTATGGCCGTGAGGCCACAAATAACTCCAGTCTAAAAAAAAATGATAGTTGTGTTACTCAGTCAAAGTCGCCGTTGAGTACCACCGAGCGGTCAGGCTCGAATCTGGCCCCAAGAAAAGAAGACAGCCGGGAAGGATGAATTAAACAAGCCACGACATATCACCACAACAATGAAGGAGGTGCGATGCCCTCTAAAAACTCGTCATGGGAAGTAAAAATGCCCGCTGCTGGGATAAAGACTGATCCTGGGAAATATTTCCAAGGATACTCTTGCATCCAGGGAAAAGGGCACCAAGACTCCACCCCAGCGTCGCGTCAGCGTATTGGTAACCCTCTCTCTCATCTGATTTATCTTAAATAAAACATTTGTTTGTAAATTCAGGTAGCTCGGTCACTCACAACGACAATATCAGACCAAATTTAATAGGGCGGTGCGTATTAACGAACCAAATCGCCCCCGCGTCTCAAATCCTCGGCAAATTTTGAATGACAAATTGCTGCAAAGACCGTTCCCTTCATATAGAGCATCTGAGTTTTAGCCGGGACATCGAGCCCTACACCATCAAAAGAGGCACAAAGTATAGACGTCTTATTCAGAAAACCACTGACACACTACCCAAGGGCACCGACGACCCCATCTCGCCAAAAGAATAAGGTTCCTCGTAAAGGCAAAACTAGAATAAGCCGACAAGGACACACCGAATCCCAAAACATCGCCTATACATCCCGTGGTAAGGAAGAACTGCTTTGCTTCCTCGTCTTCTTTTTACTAACCTGAACACAGACATCTAGCTAGGATATTCGGAGGTTCTCAGCTCTACTCGGAGATCCCTAAGCCTTATATAGGCGAACGCCGCATTTTCTCCCTTCAGCCAGGCTTTCGTCCCAAAAAAGGACCTTATCAGCAAGATTATTGGCAAAACAACATATGAGAGGAAGATCTGATGATGATATAGGATTTATTCCGATGTCCCAACAACGAACGATGGTTTGCCTCTAAGAGCATCCCCTCTCAGGAGGACTGAGAGACGACAGACTAAACCCTGATCGAGAATTATAAGCTGGGTCAAATGGTCCGAGAAGCCGCGCATGGGTCAAGCTCATAATGGCGAAGCAATGTAAGTCTATACCAAACAATAAAAAAATATCTTCTCAGCATCTTATTCTCCGAACAAATAAACCTCAAATGTATCCCCGACAGGGGCCCTCCTCCACCGAGTGCATTCCGAAATACTCGGAGACTTGATGCCTACAATAGGGCACTCGCACAATCTTAGGGTCGGAACTACAGGCTCAAAAAGTCCCCCACAATGCAGCTCTGATTTCACAAGAAGCGGTCTTCATGCTTAAATAGCTTGATGACTCAGAGACTAACGACAATCGCCTTATGAAAGAAAATTCAAAAATGTAAGACCCTTAGAAGGCAGACTCGGCATAACCAGGTCCATTCTACATCACATAAAAAAATGTAAGACCTCAATAGGCATGACAAACTGTAAGATCTCAACAAGCATGAAAATCTCGAAGTTTAGGCTATACGTTACATTTGTAAGAATCCCGAAAGGGCATACCCTCGGTGTAGATGCCTAAACTATCACTCGGGATTAAAAATGGCTATGGCCAAATGCATATGACTACGGTCAAAATGGCTGATACAGCCAAAATAATGTGACTCGGGGATGCCTGATTGTCGCTAAAACAAAATCACATGCCACTACTTCGAATATACTTTGGAAAGAACTGGTTAAAACAGGCTTCCCTCAATAGTCAAAAAACGAGCTTTGACCATGTCAGCTCCAAATAACAAAGGCTTCGACCTACTCAGCCTACGAACTATATACCTTCTGAGGTGCTCGAAATATTGCCGATAACGACTTGAAATCAGGCTCTTCTAGAACCGATGACGGGTCAGGCAAAAATCTTTCAAAAGACCTTAACGAGCGGAAACAAAGCCTACAAAAAGCCCACGGGAAAAAACAGCATATGAGCCATTGCCACCAGCTAAGCAAGCCTATGGGCCACATATCAAAAGGTCTCTACGACCAAAAAGCGTAAGAGCCATTGTCGCCAGCAAAAATTGACAACTTGAGGATTAAAGTGAGTTCGAATCATAACCCGATTCGGATACTGGATCTAGAATAGTTAACTAAACAAGCCTACGGGCCATATATCACAAGGACTATACGACCAAAAAGTGTAAGAGCCATTATCGCTAGCCAAAATTGACAACTTAAGGGGTCAATTAAAGCTCGAATCGCAACGCCACTCGGATACTGGACCCGAAATAAGTTAAATAACAACATGCCTAAAGGCACGGTGTAAATGCCACTGCCATCAACCAAGCGAGCCTCTGGGCCACCCGCCTATAAGGTCACTTCGACCCGAGGCATAAAAGGCCACGCCTATAAGGTCTCTTTGACCTGAGGCATAAAAGGCACCATTGTCCGCCCGTGTGGGTAGGGAATGAAAACTCAAATCGCAAAGTGACTCGAAGACTGGACCCAAAATAAAGCACAAACTACAAGTATGCCTAAGGGTACGACATAAATGCTATGATTGCCAGCCGACTGAGCCTCCGAGCCACCCATCTGCAAGGTCACCTCGACCTAGAGCACAAAAAACTACCATTATCTGCCCATGAAGGCAGGAAGAAGCTTAAGGGGTAGCTGAAGCTCGAAGCACGGCACAACTCAAAGACTAAACCTGAGATAATCTGAATGACAGATACTTAAGGGCAAGAAAGGAGAACAATCTCCATTCACCCGCATCGGCATAAAAAGACCGAAGGACAGGCAGGCTCGATAAAAGCCTGAAATAGCTGGACAAAACGTGAAGGTTTGGATGCCCGCTCACGTCAGCAATCACACTTAAAAGTTCCCTAGCCTAATAGATCGATTTCGAACCCACGAGGTCCTGCCAAAACACAAAAACCTATCCGCCGGATCAAAAGCAGTACAAAGGAGGTAAAACATCATGACTTCTCTCATTTTTTTTATGTATATATACATATATGCCCAAAAGATGCGCTCTCCTTCTACACGCATAGTCTGTAAGAAGCAAAATACAAAGTGGCAAGGTCGACACTCCAAACAATGGTGGCCTATCAGCCCCAGCCTTGTTCTTCATATCATCAGCAGTAAACAAGTCAGGCACCATGCCCAACTACCCTCGCTCAGGAAAATCCTTCCGAGAAAATAATACCCCGGCATGAGTCCATGCGAGCAAACACTCCCCTTGAAGGTCTGCTCCAACATGGCTCAAATCATCGGTAATAATTCACCACTCCTTCACCATTCTCAGTTCAGCTTAGTGCTATGCCAGTCACGACACTGGTTGTTCCTGATCTAGACTCTTCGAAGAATCAAGCTATAGCTCCGCAACCATATCCACTCGGATCGAAGCTTAAAGATCTAAGATGCGAAGGGATCATGCCGAAACCTGCCATGAAGTGAAGCCGACAAAGCTTACTCAATGACCAAGCACCCTCTTGGCGGCCCAACACTTGTTGGCCCAAAGGGACCACCGCTCCAAATAAATCAGGCTCAGGTGATGCCTTCTCCTCGAAGCATGGGCCCCCACCCCAATAAAAGCTCCTTCATGAGTATGCAACAAATATCTCATCTATCGCCGTGCCCCTTTTTGCCATACCCCGAATAAACAGTTGTTAAGGGCATGATTGGCCAAGCACTATAAGATCAGCAAGCTCTGAGGATCCCCGGGAGATAGAAGCAACTTCACAAGTGCATACAAAAAAGGGTAAAATGAGCTAACGCCAATCAAAGGCACCAACCTTCAGCACCAACTCCGACCCCAAGGTAATGCGCAACCCCGAGAACCTTCGCTATATCGAGATAATGCCCAAATTGGACCAATAATGTCTCTACCAAGTTGGTGTACAATCCCAGGAGGCCTTCGCCATAGAAGGATAATTTACAAAGGGAGAGGTGTCCTTAACAAACCCCCGTACAAAGCATACTCCAGGAAATGACCAGGATGGCCCGAAGCACAGCCAGACCTCCATTCAGAGATCATCTCCAAGAGGTTACTAGCATTCCAAGACCATGGATTCTCAGGTGAAGTTCTCTTCTCAATGGCCATTATGAGGCCCAAAGACCTCGACCACACTTTCGCGCGAAGAAAAGTCCACAACGGCCCGAGGTTGATGGCCTAATTTAGGGCCTTGTTGGAAAAGTCACAGAAAGAACCCACACGAAGACAGTTCGTCAACAGAAGGCTGGGAGCAATACTCACGCCCGAGGCCAGTATCGCAGGCGACAAAACAGGACCCTGCACTCGAAGCTGCCAAAAATACAAAGGAACACGACAAATATCGAAGTAAAAAACCAAGAAAATGTCTTCTGTATTTGCACAAGTATTCGCTTATAGTGACCCTCGAGGGATCCTTATATATGATTACATTATACACATTTACAAAAGCCTGCAAGAAACCTTTATCAAAAGGAAAAGGGGAGAGGGGCAAAGAAATACAGGTAATATGCAAGCCTAAGTGTCTAGCATATTTATGCTGCGCTTCCATTATCATCCTCATAGGCGTATGACCCCAAAAATAATATCTTCCGAGTCCGATCCCCTCAGGGACCTCATCCCAATCCTCCTGGAATGGCAGCTTAAAAAGGAATGATATAGAAGAGGAAGGCAGGGGAGAAGAGCAAAATGGTGAAGGAGATGCTGGATGAAGACAAGAAGTGGTTGGGCGAAACACTTGGCTAGTACGAACTCCGCCAGCGCTCCCATCTCGAAGCCACTTCTTGAGACGTTGCCTTAGCCCGGGAAGCAACGTCCAGCGGAAACTTTCACTATACCCCCCAAGAATCCAAAAGGGGTATAACACGCCAAGCCGAGGAAGAAGGGTGACCAGCGGTGTATAATTCGAGCCCCCTCTTGAGCAGTGGTGCATAATCTGAATCTTTCCCCGACTTGGAGGAAATCGACCCCTATTCCATCACCCCGAGCCAATGGGGATAAAAATAACAACAACAACAACAACAACAACAATAACATCGAGAGTTGGGTCCTGGCACACACGACGTAAGATCTAGAGGTCATGGGCCTCAAACATAGCAAGACAGCAAAGACTAAAAAATGGCAGGAAATGAAAGAAGGATGGGCATCAAAGAAAGTTCTGAATGAAAAACTAATCATAAGAAGCCACATATATAGGGGGAGGCAAAGTAACCGACAACTCCATTAGCACCCTCGAAAATCATAACAACATGCTCAATTAATGCGCTCATGGAAGCTAAATCGATAACAACGATATGACCCCGAGGAGTCATCATGTTTCTAATGACCCTGAAGAAGTGAAAAGGTGGAACGCCTCGAAACTTGTGAAAGGGGTTGCGCTATCAGCATGTTCTCATTCCAGGAGCCTACAAAATGGGGTGTCAAAAATATTTCTTATCGCTTCCCTCTAAGAAATGCAGAGACTATCTGTGCACGGTGAAATTGGAGGGCCGATTTCTCATTGGAAGAATGCTTCGAAAGATCACTTCGGAGTCCCGGGAACTCGAGCTGGCCACTTCCCTCAAATATTTACGATACCTAGTCGAAGGTAACATCGACCGAAGCCCCGACTAATGCAAGAAGTTCCGAAAGAACGTATCCGGGGTCGACTAAGTCTATTTAAGCAGCTCAAACGTCGGCTCATGCGCACGTCATAAAGCTAGTTGGATGTCCCATCCCATTTCCTTTATCATGCAACATATCTTGTACTAAGTTTGGGCCCCCTATTATAAAAGGGGAGTCATTAATATCCTGTAAAAGCAGAACTCCAACCATTCTTCTCAAGTGCAATAATATTTTCTCTCTCTTTCTCCTCTATAAGTCCTTTATCTTTATTGCCTCAAAGTTATTTTAGCTTACTTGTCTTCTTATCTGTTCTTATTTGATATTGGCCCGAGGATACCTTAATATTCTTCGCTTCTATAGGTGTTCTTTATCGGATAACTTAACATTATCCATTGAGAGCCCTATTTGATTATATCTTTAACTATTATACCATCCTCGACTATCCCCGATAGATCGAGCGCGACCTCGAAGTCGACCACGAAGTACCCATCGGCCAGGCCTACATCCGGGCCGCAAGTCCTTCAATTTGATCATTATCTCGTTTTAGCTTGCGCTTCATCGTTAACTTTCATATTACTAGCATCATCTACTTTAAAAAACTCGCTCGGGAATAGATCACGTATTTTTAGAGTCACATTTTACAAATTTAATTGCCATTACCAATTTCAATGTAAACATTGTTATAATTACATAAGGTCGCGAAGGCCTCGGGTGGATTTCGGAAGGTTAACGGAATGGTTTTCGGACAAAGAAAGTTGCTGAAATTTTCTGTTGCAAAAGCTGTTCGCCAGAAAATTTCTGATGCGTGGAGTCGACTTTGGAAGCTAATATCTTGTAATCTATAAGGAACCTAAAAATTTGCAAAACATTAAAGTTGTAGCCCTTGCATTCTAGTTTACAGAAAGATAAATAATTCATCATTTGGATATTTGTACAGAAAGTTATAATCGACTGAATGGAGGAATGGTAAAGCTATTTTGCAATTTCCCAAAAATTTCTGATGCGAGGAGCCTAATTTGGAAGCTTATATCTCGAGAACTATAAGGAATCTAGAAATTTTCAAAACATGTAAGTCGTGGATCTTTGATTCTAGTTTCCAAAAAGTTAAATCATTAATCATTTGAACATATTTATAGAAAGTTATGGTCCATTGACTGAGGCTGGTAGTAGTTCAATTTTGCCCAAAAATCAGGCAAAGTCGTATTTCATATATGTGACTTGCCTAGGCAGAATGCCTAAAAACGGGAGTCAGCCATTTTGTTTTACTCATTTTTGAGTTTTGAGAGCAATTTTTTGAGCTTTTGGAAGAGGGTTTTCTCCTAGCACTTTGAGGTAAGTAATTTCTTCACAACATGAGTTTAATACATAGATTATGGATAGATTAATATGTAAAAATTGGTAAAATCAAGCATTTAGATGAAAACCTAGGTTTTGTATAAAAATGAGATTTGACCACACAAATGATCATGGAATTTGGTAAAAATCATATATTTGACTTCATAAGGTTATGGGTAACAACTTTGTTCAAAAAATTTCGGAATCTGGGCACGTGGGCTCTGGGGTGAATTTTAGGAATCTTACATTTAGGGTTGGGTAATCACCTTAATAGTTGGAATATGAATTATTGAATATGTATTGATTAGTTTATACACTATTTAATTAGTTTTGGATTGTTCCATACCAAATTGACGGTTTGGTATAATCTTGGACCTGAAAGTGGGCTTCAAAGCGAGGTGAGTCTCATTTTTAACCTTGTAATAGGGAATTGTCCCCATAGGTGAATTAATTGGATATGTGCTTCTATTTTTGGGGGCTACGTATACACGAGGTGACGAGAGTCCGTGCGTAGCTACTATTATGCTTAAGTTCGGGCAGTCTAGGACCCAAAAGCATGCTTTACTTGTAATATTTGCAATCTTGTTGACTACTTAAAATGCTTAAAACATATCGAACGTATAAATGAATTTCTAAATGACTAGACATCGTTTCTTGATTTTTAAAAAGGGAAATTTCCTTTTCTTGGAAATTTTCTATTAATAAAAGAATTGTTTACTTGCTTCATGCTATTGAGTTAAAGCCCTTTTTATGAAAATCCCCAATTTTCTATATTATTGGTATTATTATTATTGGATCCCTAGTAAGTGTCAAAGTCGACCTCTCATCTCTACTTCTTCGAGATTAGATGGGATACTTACTGAGTACACGTTATTTTTGTACTCATGCTTGTTCATTTTTGTTGCACATGCATGTATCTCTAATGGCCTAGTGGGCATATCAGCATGGTTGATACGTAGACTTAGTGAGCTACACTTCTCGAGACGACCCGCAGCCAGTAGAGTCTCTTTCAGATTACTGTATTTACTTATGTCCAATTTATATTCCGGACGGTTGTTGTATTACATTGTTTCCTAGAGATAGCTTATGCATTTGTGACACCGGGTTCTGGGATGATTATGTGATTATTCAATATTATGTTTGTTAAATACTTCATGTTTATTTAAGTGAATTTCATTAGTTATTATTTAATGGATAAAGAAAATGATTTCAACAAATACTAAAATAGGAATTTAATTAACTTCTTGGTGTGGCTTGCCTGACAGTGTGTCCGGCGCCATCAAGACCGTTAGTGGATTTTAGGTTGTGATAACATGGTATCAGAGCACTAGGTTCCCTTAGGTCTCACAAGTCATGAGCAAGTCTAGTAAAGTCTTGTGGATCGGTACGGAGACGCCTGTACTTATCTTCGAGAGGCTACATGGCTATTATAAGCACTTCCCTTCTTGATTCCTCATCGTGCGATTTGATTCCTTTGAGTCTTATGCCCTTATTTCCTTCCTATTCAATCCTACGCAACGTGAAGCATTTTTTTATCAAATTGGGAACTGATGTACTGCAATGATACTACAAATGTGGTGTTGGATGTTCTCCCAGCATAGTTGATTGGTCTATTGTCATCGCCTTGCAGAAGGATATTTGGTCACTTTAGCTCGGTAGCTACACTTCCGAGAGCTTTGAGGCAATGCACAAGTTGCTATGACGCTCATGAACAGTTATCGTGCAATATTAACATGATGGTAGGATACTTGCGTATGTGTTGGGGCAGGGAATGACTTGAAAGAAAGTCTACTTAGTTCATGATTCAGAGATTCAGTATATTATTTTTAGTAGAGGAAGGGCAATTGGACTATGAATGTTCAGGTTGGGTTAATGGAGTAACAGAAATTAGTGTTGTCAAGTGTAGTGGAGTTTTCATCTAAGATGTGGTCTTTTCATCCTCGATTGAATATGTTAGGTTCCCCGGTGTTATGGTTTTCTTCAATTCACCTTTGGGGCAGGGTATTATGAAATGTTGGGAAGCGACTGTCAGAGACCGCAATGTGCGGTAGTTTAGGATTGAACCGGTGTTTCTAGTGTTGATGGCTCGAGAAAGATGATCTTCAGGGAGATTCAAAGTTAGTAGCGATTTGTTGATTCAAATGCTGCAGAGATAAGGATTAAATTAAGGAGACAACTGGGTAGCAAGAGATGAGGAAGGACATGTGGGAAGTGTCATGCGGTGGTTAAATTTCTAGAAGGCCAGGTGTAAGAAGTGAGAGTCAAGTAGTTGCTTAAAGAAGAGGGGTTTGGCCAAAGTGGGAGAGTGATGGAGTAGCATATGGAATTAGTGGCAAGATAACTACACACCCAGAGAAAAAGTCTAGAATGATTTGGGATTCATAGTGGATAGTGACTAGGTCTACGTACTTAATTTGAAATATAGGCTACTATACGGTGGGAGATTTGATACAACAGAAAGGAGTTGCTCGATATGAAGAAGGATACAACATGACCTTGGATTTGGAGGTACTGTTGCACATTTAGTTAATGCCCCTAAGAAGTGAACGGACTAGTACAATTGGTGGATGAGCACGGGCTCATGATGGTGTATACGGCTGTGGCACTCCACGCCCAACCTCGAAGAGCTCGAAGCTAAATTTGAAGTGTGACCCCGAGGTGAGTCGTCGAGGGAACATATCGATGGTTCACTATGGTCAATCTGGGAGCAGTACAAATCGATGGTCCTCATGAAAAGGTGGGAAAGCTCACAAGGACACGTGATTAGAGCTGACCAGGTCTGCAAGAATAGTACAAATCCGTACTGAGCCATTATACAGCTGTACTAATAGCATTTCCTCGTTATCATTAGATATGTACTATGTTGGGATTTCTCCTTCCTATATAAATGGGACCCTTGTCATTTTGTAAGGGATGCATATTGAATACAACAGAACATTCTCTGTTTCACTTGTCTAAACGTGTTCAACAATTACTCTATTTTTTGTTCATTTATTGTTCTTCATTTATTGCCCATTATTAACCTCAAAAGGCTATCTTTGAGGTATTTCTTATCATTGTTTCTTCATTAATTGTTCCTTTCTTACTGCCCTAACTAGACCTCGAAGCCCTTGTTCTAGCCAGCTCGAGGCTCAGTTTATGATAACACTGGTTTGCATATCTTATTCTCTTTATTTGCACGTAGCATCTATTTCCTAACAACTAGTATTGAAATAAATCACATATTCTTACAACCACAAAATCAAATATAATTTTCAATACCAATTTCAAGGTAAATAGTCGGTGCCCACCTTGGGGCTAAAAATAATAGTGATTGTTTTGGTGTTAGTTTTCAGAAAACACAAGTTACTTTTCACGCTTTTTCTTGTCCAAGAATATTTGATTTCAGGTCAAAAAATGTCTAACACAGCAAATGCACACAAAAACAACAGTGTTGGACTTTATGGAGATAATAGTGTAGATGCTAGTGTACCACCGCAAACCCCAGGGGTGGCACTAGCACAAATCCCCGTCGACGTTCGCTCACGCAACGCCGTGCATGCCAATGTAAACTCTCATACCTACGGAAGTGTGTGCAGGGAGGAAAGAGAAGTTAGCCTTCAAATCATTTTTGAGATACTGCAAGCACAATAAGTGGCTATTACTCAGCTACAAAGTCAACAAAAAAATCCAAGCACAGCAGCACCGGAAACGGCTCCTCGAGTCGAGCAGGCACTAGAGAGATCGAATAACAATGAGTCTGCAATAGACCCCATTGTTATGAATATGTTCGAGGACCTCGCCAAAAGGATTGAATCAGGAGAAAAGAAGATAGAGGCTAACAATAAAAAGGTGGAGACTGATAACTCGAGAGTTGATCAGATCTCGGGTGCACCCGCAATTCTAAAGGCGTAGATTCAAAAAAGTTCATATAGAAACCATTCCCATCGAGTGTGGCTCTGAAGCCCATTCTGAAGAAATTCAGAATGCTTGATGTCTTGAAGTATAATGGGACCACAGACTCCAATTAGCACATTACTGCTTATACTTGTGCTGCAAAAGGGAGCGACTTAAAGGATGATGAAATTGAGTCAGTCCTATCAACGAAATTTGGAGAAACACTGTCAAAGGGGGCTATGATGTGGTATCATAACCTACCCCCAAATTTGATAGATTTATAGCCACGTTGGTAGACTCTTTTTTGAAGGCACACGCTAGTGCATCAAGGTTGCCACTAGGAAGTCCGATGTCTTCAAAATCAAACAGAAAGAAAATGAGATGTTGGGGGAATTTGAATCTTGCTTTTAGATGGAGTGAATGGAATTACCACCAGTCTCCGATGACTAGGAAGTACATGCCTTCACTCAAGGCTTGAACGAACAAAGCTCGATATCTTCGAAGTAGCTAAACAAAATTTGATCAAATATCCCGCCGTGACCTGGGCGAATGTGCATAACAGGTATCAATCGAAGATCAGGGTTGAAGACGACCAATTTGGAGCTCTTCGGGATCAGTATATCCTAGCAGGCTCTTAACAAAGGAACAAAGGCTTACGAAAAAGAAGTCAAGACCAAACAAGGAAAGATACCAGCCGTATGAAGAAGATCGAAGAAATGCCCCGAGGCATAATGCATCCTAAGGCGATCAAAGGATAGATCGAGGTCAAAGTTCCGGGGACTCATGAGTAAAGCCAAGTTCAATAGGCATACTGGGCCGGTATGCTGTCTGAGTACAACTTCAACGTCGATGTCTCGGACATCGTATCGTCCATACGTAAAATCAAAGATACCAGGTGTCCAAAACCCATACTGCCAGTCCCTTCACAGAGGAACCCTAACTTGGTATGCAAATATTACGTCACTCAGGTTATAGGACCGAGGGTTGCAGACAACTTTGAGAAGAGGTAGCCCGGCTGATCAACGAAGGTCACCTTCAAGAGTTCCTCAGCGGCTCACCTAAAAACTAATTTTGGGAAAAGGGGAGAATAGGAAGAACGAACCAGAAGAACCACAAAGTCATCCAGATAATCGTTGGAGGGGTCGACGCCCCATAGGGACCCATCAAGCAAACGAAAATATCCATCACTAGGGAAAAGTGAACTCGGAGTAACATACCAGAGGATGCTCTCACATTCAGTGAAGAGGTCATCGAGACCTTGTCTCAGCCTCATAATGACGTACTCGTAATTTATTTCCTTTTGAATAAATTTCAAATTAAACGTGTGCTCGTGGATCTAGGTAGCTTGGCCAACATAATCAGGTCGAGGGTGGTGGAGAAACTCGGACTGCTCAAACAGATCATACCCGCCTCTCAAGTCCTCAATGGATTCAATACGATGAGCGAGGCAACGAAAAGGGAGATCATCCTCCCAGTCAATGTGGCCGGTATAATCCAAGATACTAAGTTTCATTTCATTAGAGGTGACATGAGATACAATTCCTTACTTGGAAGACCATGGATACACAGTATTAAGTCAGGGCCATCAACCCTTCATCAAATGATGCAATTTCAAACCAATGATGGAGTAAAAGAAGTGTACGGGGAGCAGCATGTAGTGAGAGAAATATTGGCGGTGCACGACATGGCATCGGAATCAATGCCCTCTACATCGAAGAAGCCAAAAGACAGACAAACAACCAGGTAGCAACCACAACCGACATTCTCGGCTATTTTTGAATGAGTGAATAAAGGACCATGCCGTGTCCTCAGAGCAAATAATTAAAATGTATCTCGCTGCGTCCTTGAATGCTATCATTGCTAAGATACAACCATCTCACTTTCATTTATGTTTTGTACTAACTTGTTGCAGGTGTTCAATTGAGAGGAATCAGAGTGCCCTCCAGCTCAAACACATTGGGTTTTAAAGCATGCGTTGCACTCCTTTTCCCTTAGATTGGGTTTTATCCCAAACAAGTTTTACCGTGATGTTTTTTTAACGAGGCAACATCCATTTGCTACCCAAGGATAACTCATCAAGTATTCAAGGCTTCTCTTCGATCAACCTCAAATACTCGGGGGTATCACCCCGAGAGATCACCTCTCGGAAGAAATCAAACTATAAATATTGTATTGGGCCAAATGGTCAAATGAATCATGTCCATGTAAAATAATAGAGCCTCCAAAAGCAAAAAATATATATGCATATATCAAGTAATTGAGGAAGCCCCTTTGCGTATCAAAACACTTTGTGCCTCAAATAAGTTCACTACTTTCTCATAAGACGGCTCAAGGGCCAGAAACTCTCGAACAATCGGGGACTGTCATCGGTAGTCAGCTCATCGAGCCATCGAAAACTTGAATTCGTAAGACCTCCATCAGGCAACTTCGAGCTCGTAAGCCCTCAGTGAGGCAACTCAAATTTGTAAGACCTTAAAAAGGCATAACCCCGATATTAAGGCCAATGCCATATATTCGAACTTGCAAGACCCCTAAAAAGTCATACCCTTGATATAGACGCCAAGGTCACCGCACACTGGGACTAAAGTCTACGACCAAACATAAAGACTACGGTTAGACTAAAAGGCTACAGCCGAATTAACGTGGCTCGAAGATGTCTGACTGCCGCCATAAAACTAAAGACCTTCAAATACTTCAAAAAGAACCGGTTAATTGGGGTACCCTTGACTTAATCAAAGAAGCTTAGATAATATCAGCTCTGAACAATAAAAAGGCTTCTAAAACAATTAGACTTCGATGAAAGGGTTTCGGAAACTCAGACTTCAAGCAAACCTCTCGAGGTACTCAACTATCGTCACATACCGACACATAATTGAGGTTCTCATTTAAGCCGTTGAAGAGTCGGGCGAACATAAAAACATGCCAAGGCATAATTAAAATTTCAAAATTCTTAGACAAAATGAGGGAAAACTATAGCCATATTAGAGCTCGCATCGACCCAATCTAAAAATAGCCTAAGGGCCAATGCGTAAGAGCCTAAGCACCAGCCTAAAGAGCCTAAGGGCTAATGCGTAAGAGCATATGCGCCAGTCTAAAAAGCTAAGGGCCAGCCTAAAAAGCCCGAGGGCCGATCTAAAGAGCCTAAGGGCCGATGTGTTGAAAAGATAAGGGTCAATGAGCTAGAGTAAAATTGTGATTTGAGGACCGAGCATTAAACGGTCAACTGTTATCAATTACTCATCAAGGGCAACCTAAGGGTTCTTATCTTAAAGTCCAACATATCAGACTATTATCGGCAAACATCAAAACTCAAAACATAAACAAAGACACAAGAAAGTGGAAATTTATATAAAGGGAAAACCAAGTACAACACTTCCACAGGGATCCTGATACAAAGAACAAGAAAGAAAAACCTAGTATACCCTCGGAAACTTTACCTTTCCCCTCGGGCATTATGTCTCAGTCAGCTCCTTGGGGACCAGCTCCCTCACCCGCCTCTTCCTCGTTGTCTTCAACATAAAAAATGAGGAACTTGGCATCAAACTCATCTGCCTTGGCCTGCTCAATCTCCTCCGAGAGATTGAATCCCTTACCATGAATCTCCTCGAGAGTTTCCCTCCGGGATCTACATCAGACATATTCATTTCTCCTCTTCTCTTGATCAAAATACCCCCTCAACATCGTACGAGCTTTAACAATTTCTTTTATATTGATGGCCACCTTCTTATCGGCCTTTGCTCGGACCTCTTTGGCTTCTACTTGAGCGCACAACCTCGGTATCCATCTTCAAAAGATCTGTTTCAAGCTTCGCAATCCAGCTTATCTGGACCAAGTTGCTTTTTCGAGCACTACGAAGTTGTATCTCAAGGGTAGAGGCCTTATCCAAAGCCTCCCTTTTGGACTCAACATGAGAATCTATTTGTACCTTCAATTCGTTGCACTCGGTTCAACTCTGATCCAAGATGTATCAGCTCTCTTGTCTTCTTTTCACAAAGAAGCCTAAGGGATTTCTCCCCATTTATGGCTTTACGCAACTTAGCCTCACAGCGAAGCAGCTCAAACTTGAGCTTATTGAAGGCCTATAAGAAAGAAAGTTCAGTTAAAAAGAAGAAAGTACAAAGTTAGAAAGGTAATAATGATTTCAAAACTCATCATAGAGCAGAATCGTTGAGCTTACTCGAAGGTCAATTTTGCATCTACCGTCTCGTCTCATCGGCCTCGATAAAGCTACTCGAGGTGCTCTAATTAGGCGAAGATACGTTGAAGCCTATTTCCTTCGGAATAGTTCCTGACATCCCAGAACCAACTGTAAAATCAGGTAATGAAGGACCTTCGCCCCTCCTATCTTAAGGAATCTCTCCCTCGAGACTAGGGGCCTTGAGCCCAGTAGGATCAAAAGTCTCGAGAGGCCTCCTGGTTCGAGCCATCAATGTAGAATCATCCTCTTCGGGTGCATTGATGTCCATAGAACAACCGATAAATATGAGATTTCCATCAGCGACGACGTCCTCCACACGCCCCAAGCGGGTCCTGCCTTGGTATGGAAATCCTCATCCTTCGAGGATCTCTTTCTTTTATTATCCTTCTTCCTTTTCTCAGAAGACGAAGGTCCTTCCTCCTCCTTGAAAGGGGACGGTCTCACCACCGAAAACTCACCGATGCTTACAACAAAGAATTTAATGCACGTTAAGGGAAGTGCTCCTCGAGAGAAGGACTACATAGAACATACCATGTTGCTTAGCCTCCCATTTGCCCTTCGATAAATCTTTCCACTTGTGCTCGTCATAAGTCAAATAGGCCGCTAGTTTGTGGGCCTAGTTCGTAAGATTAGGGACCTCATCTGGCATCCATAGGATTGTTTCAAAAAAGGAAAGAATACGTCCTTGTGGAGTCTGACTCCACCGAGAAAAAAAATAATAGAGTTTAGTATATCATTTACGCTTGAAATTCCATTTCTTGAGAAATTGCAGGAACTCCGGAGGAATAATATCAACAGTCCTCACTCGGACAAACTGACTCATCTGACCTCGATCCCTGTCCTCATCATCACTAGCAATAAAGGGCTTAGTGGATTGGCATCGTAGTGTAATTTGACCTCGATAATGCATAGGCTGATACAAATTTGATGAGGTGGCTAAAAGAGAACTCGAGCTTGGCCTTTTTAGTGAAAAATCTTGTCATGAACACGATTTGCTAGAAAGACGGATGGATCTGAGCCAAAGTAACTTGATATATTTGAGCACTATTGGTCGAGAGGACCCAATGTAAAATGGTATGTGTACGCATTCAGAAACCCCTTTATATGGGCCATAATATCCTCTTCCCGAGAGGGTATTTGCAGCCTCACCTTTTCTCCCCATCTGCAGCCTGTCCTCACAGCCTCAAGATGTCTCTCTTCTATTGATCGAACAAACCTTGATGCATGTTCTTGATGGCACGGAATGTTGAGAGGTTTCTCTATCGTAAAATCTTTTATCGAGATGAAATAGTTTGAAGTTGGCTCTCCAAATGCCGGTGGTGTAGCACCGGTCGGGCGGGAAGTAGAGGTAGGATTTCACTCTTTTTGGTGAGCGAATTTGGGCATAGTAGCCATGGTTCATTCAAAAAAAGAAAGGGAAGATGAAAAATCAGGCAAAAGCCTTGATCTGATGTGGTACTAGAGCTAGAAAAAAGGGAACTCCACAGATAAAGGTAGTTGCACAAAGCAGAAAAACCCTCAATAAAGAGAAAGCAAGTATATATAAGAAGAGAGGTGGCTATTCACTAACTTTGATTGCCAATCAGATCTGACAAAGAAATTATGACTTTTTGGGAAAATGTACCGATGGGGCCACTTTGGTCACTTCACGGTCATGTTATAAGAATAACGTCACCATACAATATTCGAGGAATCTAGGAGTCAAATCAATTCCTTACCAACCCGACCGAGGGAAGGTATGCGATTAACACCAGAATGACCCGACCTCAAGGGTCTTTGTTACTCCAAGACCGAGCTCGAAAGAGTTAAATTCAAGTTCGAGGCTTGACTTTACCATGAACACTAAAAGGCAAAACTTTGAAGACATTAAACAGAAAATCCTTTGCATTCCAAAAGTATATTTACAAAAGTGCATTTATAAAACTCCTACGAGGAGTCCACATACAAAGAAGAAGAAGTAAAAAGAGCCAAAGTGGCCTTGTCTTCATCTTCGCTACTCCCCGAGCTACTTGAAAAGCCCTTGTATGAAGTAGTCGGAGCTGCCGACTCCTCTTCCAAAGCCTTTGATCTAGATAGAGAGGTCAAAACCCTTGGTGTGCATTTCTTTAAAGGCCTGTCTTTGAGATTCTAATAGAGCACGTGCAAGGGCACGAGCCAGTTTGAGCTCGACCTTTTCATATATCTCCCTATCTCGAGCATTCACTGCAGCAGCATCTTCCCGATACGAGGATATAAGTTTGTCGTCTTCAGACTTGGCATTGGATAATGCGGTAGCCGACTCTACACGAAGCCCCTTGAATTTGTGAGCCTCCTCTTTATCACTTTGAAGAAGACTCCGAGTCGAGGCCAGCTCATCCCAGAGAGTATCCCTTTCCAAGACCATGCTATCCTTGTACCACTTCAGCTCAAGGATCTCGACATCTTTGGCCGCAATCTCTTCCTGAAGCTGCCCCGCTAGGGCATCCTTTTGCTCAATCTGCAAAAGCCAAGTCAAGATAATAAATACCAAGTTATGAAAATAAAAGGCAAGCTCATGAGTACCGAACTACCTGCTCAATAAAGTATGATCGCTCTTGGAGCATGTTCTCCGAACTTGCTCGAAGGTTGTTCAGTTCGTCCTCCCTTTGGGTGTATAGAGTTTTTAGCTCATTTGAGTCTGAAGTGAGCTTTTTGAACTCCCCCTCAAAATGAGCCAGTTCAGCTCGTAACTTGGAGAAGTCCTGGTCGTACATCATCATGACCTATAACACGAAGGAAAAAAGTTAGAAAAACAGAGATCAAAACTCAAGGCATAAAGGTTATGCCAAAAATCACCTATTTTGGAGTTTCGCGGCCTCCTCGAGAACGAGTGGATCATCGAGATCAGTATCCTCTTTAACACAGGCAAACAAATCTCCAAATGCATCATCCTCTCCTTAGGATGCCCCCATATTTGGAGTCTCCCTGTTCTGGGCATCCCGTACTTGCCCTGGGGAAAATGACTGTCATAATTGAAGATCACCTCTGACATCAACCTTTATCGAGGCTTCCTCTCTCCCTCGAAGGGCCTAGAGCGGGATCTTACGAATGCGCCAATCAAGTGCTGATCGGCACAAGTTGTATCATGTTCAATGATCGGCTTGGGGACTACATCCAAACCCTCCTCGAGGGTCTCCTCAATACGAGGTGGGACCGCATCGTCCATCTTTGACTCGGTAGTCTTCTGCCCGGCAACCTTCAAAGCATCAGTGCTTCGTCTTACCCTATATACCAGCGGGCAATCGTCATCATCTTCATCACGAAGACTCTTAGCCACTGTCGGAGTTAGGACCTTGCATCGGCCCTGGGCTTTCGAGCCTTAGCTCTTTTTGATGTCGGGGACTCACCAACGTCTCTTTCTTTCTCTTTCTATCCTTGGCAGGTTTTTGGGTCTCCTCTTTGTTAGGAGGAGGCAATCTTATTGAAACGGCTTCCCCGAGGCCTGCACAAGCATATAATGTCAAACATACCACCAAGAAATCTATTGATAATGAATTCAGAGGTGACAATGGTGAGGACATACCATGATTTTTGGCCTCCCATCGAGTTTTGGACAACTTTCCAAACACGCTTGTCATACGGGGTGGTGGAAGCCAAAAGTTTAACCTAGCTCGAGATGTCCTTGACGGTGCCGGGGAACCACACAATGGCTATGCAACTAGAGAAGAATCAATTCAGAAAAGAAAAGAATTAGTTCGAAAGAGGAAAAGAGGACACTGAAATGATAAAACATGCTCAGTGTAACGGTGCTTGCGTCTCATATTCCATTCCTCAGTGAATGGCATCTTCTCGGTAGGGATAAGGTCCGAAGTCCTGACTCGAATGCAGTGGCTCATCCACCCCCGGTCTTATCTTCGTCGATGTTGGCAAAAAATGCTTTGGTTGATCAATGCTGCAGTTTGACTAGGCCCCCTCAATAGAGACAAGGGTCATACAATCTAATCAGATGATCGAAGGCGAAAGGCATCCCCTCGACCATGTTCGAGAAATATCTAATCAAATAGATAATTTCCCAAAAAGAGGGATAAATTTTACCAAGCGTTACTCAATATTCTCGACAAAAATTTAGGATCACCGGTTCTATCGGAGGAGATGAAGAATCTATAGGACCTAAGGTAAAGGGCTACGTATATACGCTGAGGAAACTAGGTTTGTGTGTAGTTATATCCTCTTCCGATGAAGGGATCTATACTTGTACCGCCTCTCCTAGCAGCAATCTATTTTCACCTTCTCTATGTCGGTTATTAGACTAATGTACCGAGATATGGGATCGCATCAGACCGGTACCAAAGAAGGTTTATCAATTTTGAAATTGGAGGATGTATCAAAGGGCCCATGAATACACTCCTCAATGCGAGGAGGCACTATCTTTTGCTCTTAGACGAGCGTGAAGAAGAAGGGGCTTCCTCTTTTTGAGGTACTGTCTTAGAAGTTTTGGCCATGGTTATAACAATGTTTCAAAGCAAGCTAACAAATAAGTGAACACAGAAGAAGGGTGAAGACAAGAAACTGTTAACAAAGATTTGAAGATCTGAAGATGTTGCAAAGGTTTAAAAGATAGGGAATTGGAGTATTTATAAGTCGTCTAAGTGTATTATAAGAGTTAAAAGGGCGATCAATAGCGATTTATGGGCTTTTCAAAAACTGTGTTGGCATGACCTCTCTACAACTTTTCTATCACACCATTTAATGATCTCACGTGGCTGATGTCACAATGGGGGTATCAAGGAGGCAATAACTCAAGATCTTTTCTTATCATTTCATTCTAAGAAATGCGTGGACTATCTGTATACGGCCAAAATCAGAGAGTTTGACTTTTGGGCTACTGTGGCACTCCACGCCCGACCTTAAAGAGCTTGAATTAGATTTTGAAGTGTGACCCCGAGTTTAGTCCTCGAGGGAACATATCGACGGTTCGCTATGGTCAATCTTGGAGTAGTACAAATCGATGATCTAGGGAAAGGCAGGAAAGCTCCCAAAAACATGTGGTTAGAGCTGACCAGGTCTTCAAGAACAGTACAAATTCGTACTGAGCCATTATATAGCTGTACCAATAGAATTTCCTCGTTATTATTAGACATATACTATGTTGGGATTCCCCCTTCCTATATCAAATGGACCCTTGTCATTTTGTAAGGGACGAATATGGAATACAACAAAACATTCTCTGCTTCTCTTGCCTAAACGTGTTCTATAATTACTTTATAGATTTATTTCTTGTTCATTTATTGCCCATTATTAACTGCAAAAGGTTGTCTTTGAGGTCTTTGTTATCATTGTTTCTTCATTAATTGTTCCTTTCTTACTGCCCTAACTAGCCCTTGTAGCCCTTGTTCCAGCCAGCTCGAGGCTCAGTTTGCAGTATCACTAGTTTTTATATATCTTATTATCTTTATTTATACTTAGCATCTATTTCCTAACAACTAGTATTGAAATAAATCAAACCACAAAATCTAATATAATTGTCAATACTATTTTCAAGGTAAACAGATGGGTTATGGATGACATAGTGATTATACCTCGTGCAATGGAGTTGAAATATGTTGCCGTGTAATCTTCACAGGTGGGTTATCTCTTATGAGCAGATCATCTGTCGTGTGGTTGGCGAAGCTTCTACGAAAAATCCTACTAGCTATCCGGTAAAGAGACCAGACATGTGAATGTGGTTAATGATTCAGAGTATTCATAAAGGTTTTTACAAAAAGATTTCAAAGAATTAGGCGGGTTGGTTGTGCAAGATCATGTCAACAATGAAGAAAGAATCTTGGTGGGTTCTAGGGTTATGTAATAAGTGGCTCTAAGCTAAGTGGAAGAGCCCCATCGTCTATGATTGTATTGCATGATTATCTACTCGTGAGGTTTTGGGTTATCGGCGTATTGGTAAGTTATTACAGCTAAGGGAAAAGAACATAAGTGGTAATTTGAGTAAAGGAATTGATAAAGGTGTGCTATAGTTGGCCTTATTGACTCATGTTTGGGCTTTAGGAAGATTCAAGATTTATGCTTCGTAAATAGGTGATTTACAAGGGAAGTGATTTAGTCGGGTGCTTCATTGAGAATGGTGTTCATGTGCCAGCGGAGCCTTGTGGTTGATTATATTCGGGACCAAGCCAGAATGGGTGACTCTGAATAATAGTCCTAGTGAATTCAAATGTTAAAATGTGGTGCCTGGGAATTTCAAGCCTACGAATTTGCAGCGGATTATGAAAAGAGTCTCGTAACGTTCTATGATATTTTCGGCTTGCAGTGTAGCATTTGGAGGAATGAGAGAAAAGGATTTCAGATTCATAGAGGATTTATCAAAATGGGTGTATCAGTTGAGGAGGCGAGTATACGTACAAGGAGGGTATGGGATGGTTGGTGGTATTTGAGATAGAATGATCTCGTGATACACGACCACTTAGGATGAGTGCAGATTGAGTTGTTATGTGTAGGTGGATCCCGAAAGGGTTATGGTGGATTAAACCACTACTTGAGGATTTGTATGTTCTGCGGTTGCGAAGATTTACTTGTGTGTTGCTATGGTTCTCTCAGAATGAGTTAAGCAAAAAGTTTTTATATGATGAGGTATTTACCTTATTAGTGGTTCAGGAGTTATGATGAAATTCTAGCACTATCGCATATTGGCATGTTAGGTGTAGTAAGCGATATGAAATTTGATCAAGGTTGTGATTCGGTGTTTGACAAGGATTTCACGATCTCGGATGAGCAGGAAAGGGATTTGGATATTTAGAGTAAGCTGGTATTATCTTCAGCGTCACCTTATATCGATATTTGTGTGGGATGCTTTGCATCTTGGTTACAGATTCTTGATTTGCTTTACACCATTTGTGGCTGGTGGTACGGAGGTGCAGACTTGTTACTTGGTGCATGAGATTGTGGAAGCGTATCTCACGGGAAGATTTTATAAGACATGTAGTCACTTGATTGATTAAAATTTTAAACTAAGTATGAAGATACTGGTAATATCACTCATTTGATAATTTATGCCTGGAAGGCACTCGATTTATTGGGCTATGGATGGTGGAGGTTTTCTTTGGTTACGATGGTTGTTCATGTGTGTTATGAGAAAAAAAGGGTTATTATGGACCTATGAAACGTTAGTAGCCTAGTACGGTGCGATAAACATCGGCTTGAGGTCTGTGAATGGATTTAAATGCAAATATGGGCTCTATATCAGGCCAGATGTGTTAATTTTAGCATAACTCTCCTCATAGAGGAGTATTCAGATGTTGGATGTTGTTTCATCATCGGCTATTTCATGTAATATTATACTGTATCATATGAGTTGTGAAATGGCTTGATAAATTTATATATGTTGAGGTTCCGCGTAGCGATGGTGTTATGTGAGCAGGATGGCTCTTGAGATTCAGACATATACTGCACCTCAATAGTGCTTGAGTTTTGTAGCGTGTGGCACCATCGTAATTCCAATGGATGGTATTATGCACTTAGTGTGCTTGTAACCGATATTCACTATTTTGTAGTAGTAATCAATTTAGCTCAGTGTGTATATCCTTATGTGAATTTTACGTGTAGATCGGGTGGCACGCTGCCACTAGTATATTATTTGGATCAGGTTGCATGCCCCAACAGTATGATGTTGAGTACAGTTCCCTATATCTATTTCTGTGTGTTTTCTTTCCCATTTTCCTAGGAAAGCTCATATTGGTTGCATGGGTTGAGTAGTTCCTTCTCGAGTTCGTTTTCCTTATGTATCGCATTCGAGTTTGTAGCTTATTGGCACATTGTGGCATCATATGAGACTTTTGGTCATGTCTACGGTAACTATTACCTGAGAAACTCATACTAGGTGAGACGAGGTTATTAGATCTAGGATAAGTTCGATCGGCTTATATGAAGTACATTAAAGAGCAGTTACCATTATTTGGTTTAGAATGAGCTAATGGTTCTTTTCAGGGGTATAGACTCAATGATTTGTTGACTCGGCAGTTGATTATGAGTTTCTACATATCTCTTCCATTATGGCGATATAGAAAAAGTTGGGACAAGACTTATATATGTCAGGAGATGCATTGGGAGCATCAGATTTGAGGAATTTCAGCTACTGTTATCAGAGGATATTATTATGGTCATGTGAGTTATGTAGTGCATAGTGTGAATTCAGTGAAGGTATGCAATCATGTATCGGTGCATCGTGTGGTGATTGATGCGGTGTTCGTCTGTTGGAAGCAGGCCTAGCAGGGAATTTCAGATGTTGAAATTGGGCTCTAAGCTTATTTGCTGGGATAAATGAGAATTACTTCAGATTTGATCCAACTAATGTGCTCAACTGAGTTGTGGTAGCACGGGTAGATGCACGAGGTGTTGAACAATAATTTCGGACAATTCCATAGTAGTTTTTAGCACGTTCGCGGACGAATGTATATTTAAGTGGGAGAGAATGTAACAACCCGGCCATTCATTTTCAGCTCTAACGCGTCGTTTGCCGGTTTGAGGCCAAAAGCAGCTTCACTTTAGGTATTATGACTTGTACGCATTATCGGATTTGATATTCGAAAAGTTCATAGTAGATTTTGAAAGAGAAGTCTCATTTTGAAAGCTTTAAGTTGGAAGAATATGACTAAGGGTTCATTTTAAGTAAATGACCTTAAAATTGGGATTTAAAGGTTCCAACAGGTTCGTATGATGATTTTGGACTTGGCCGTATGTCCGGATTAGGTTTTGGATGGCCCTGGAGCATTTCGGCGCCTATTGTAGAAGGTTGGCATTTTGAAAGAATTTCATAAATTTGGGTTGAAGTGTATTTTAATATTATTGATGTCCGTTTGGGATTCAGAGTTTGGGAATAGCTCCATATGGTGATTCTGGTATTGGGAGCGCATCTGGAAGTGGATTTGGAGGTCCGTATGTCATTTTGGGGTCATTTGGCGAAAGTTAAAAATTTGATGGTTGTTGAGAAGTTTGACTTGAAGTGGACTTTTTGATATCGGGGTCGGATTCTGATTCTGGAAGCTAGAGTAGGTCCGTAATGTCGAATCTGACTTGTGTGAAAAATTTGAGGCCAATCGGACATGATTTGATAGGTTTCGACATCAGATGTAGACGTTTGAAGTTTTAAAGTTCATTAAGCTTGAATTCGGGTGCGATTCATGATTTTGACATTGTTTGATATTATTTGAGGCTCAAACGAGTTCGTATCATGTTTTGGGATATGTTGGTGTAATTTCTTAAGGTCCCGAGGGCCTCGGGTGGATTTTGGATGGTTAATAGAATGGGTTTCGGACAAAGAAAGTTGCTGAAAGTTTCTATTGCAGAAGCTGTTCGCCAGAAAATTTCTGATGCGTGGAGTCGATTGTGGAAGCTTATATCTTGCAATCTATAAGGAATCTGAAAAATATTCAAAACATGAAAGTTGTAGCCCTTATGCCAGAAAGATAAACCATTTATCATTTGGATATTTGTGGAGAAAGTTATGATCGATTGAATGAAGGCTAGTAAAGCTTTTTTACAATTTCCCTATAAAATTTGGATGTGAGGAGCCTACTTTGGAAGCTTATATCTCGAAATCTATAAGGAATCTGAAAATTTGCAAAACATGAAAGTTGTAGATCATTGATTCTATTTTTCAGGAAGTTAAACCATTCATCATTTGGACATTTACATAAAGTTCTGGTCCGTTGACTGAAGGCTGGTAGTAGTTCATTTTTGCCCGAAAATCAGGCAAAGTCGCATTTCATACATGCGACTTGCCAAGGCAGAATGCTAAAAATGGGAGTAAGCCATTTTTTACTCATTTTTGAGTTTTGAGTCTCAGATTTGGGTGATTTTTGGAGCTTTTGGAAGTGGGTTTTCACCTAGCACTTTGAGATAAGTAATTTCTACACAACATGAGTTTAATACATAGATTATGGATAGGTTAACACGTAAAAATTGGTGAAATCGAGGGTTTAGATGAAAACCTAGATTTTGTATAAAATGAGATTTGGCCACAAAAATGATAATGGAATTCGATAAAAATCATATATTTGAATTCGTAAGGTTATAGGTAAAAACTTTCTTCGAAAAATTCCGGAATCCGGGCACGTAGGTCCGGGAGTGAATTTTAGGAATCTTACATTTAGGGTAGGATAATCACCTTAATAGTTGGAATATGAATTTTTGAACATGTATTAATTAGTTTATACACTATTTCATTAGTTTTGGATTGTTCCGCACCGAATTGAGGGTTTGAGCATAATCTTGGATCAGGAAATGGGCTTCAGAGATAGGTGAATCTCCTTTCTAATTTTGTAAGAGGAATTGACCCCATAGGTGAACTAATTTGATATATGCTTCTATTTGTGGAGGCTACGTATGCACACGGTGAAGAGAGTACGTACGTAGATACTATTTTGCTTAAGTCCGGGTAGTCTAGGACCTAAAAGAATACTTTACTTGTAATATTTGCAATCTTGTTGACAATTTAAAATGCTTAAAATATATCAAACATATAAATGAATTTCTAAATGACTAGACGTAGTTTCTTGAGTTTAAAAAAGGGAAATTACCTTCTCTTGAATAATTTCTCCTTGATGAATTCTTTAATGACTGCTTGAATATGTTTATCTATTGTGGAACGGGCCGAACGCCTCGGTAGGTTAAATAGATGCATATATGGTTCGCGCCATTCGATCCTCTGGCAGTGCACATATTAAATGCGGTTGGATCGGACCGTACGACCTCAACATGAATTGCGCATGCTTGTATTTCTTGACTTGCAAATCTATAAATGATGATATTGCCTCCCTGTCCTGAGATAAATGACGAAAACAAATTTGGAAATTTCCTATTACCAAAAGATTTGTTTACTTGCCTCATGCTATTGAATTAAAGTCATTTTCATGAAAATTCCCGATTTTCTATATTATTGGTATTACTATTATTGGACCCCTAGTAAGTGTCAAAGTCGAACTCTCGTCCCTACTTCTCCGAGATTAGACGGGATACTTACTGAGTACATATTTTTTTTGTACTCATGCTACACTTGCTGTGCATTTTTGTTGCACATGCACATGTATCTCTAGTGGCCAAGTTGGCATAGCAGCACGATTGATACAGAGACTTAGGTTAGCTGCACTTCTCCAGACGATCCGCAACCAGCAGAGTCTCTTTCCAATTACTGTATTTACTTTATGTCTAATTTGTATTACGGACAATTATTGTATTACCTTGTTTACTAGAGATAGCTCATGCACTTGAGACACTGGGTTCTGGGATGATTATGAGATTGTTCAATATTATGTTTGTTAAATACTTCATGTTTATTTATGTGAATTTCATTATTTCTTGTTTAATTTATAAAGAAAATGATTTCAACAAATACTAAAATGGGAATTTAATTAACTTTTTGGTGTTGGATTGTCTAACAGTGTGTCTGGCGCCATCACGACTCTTTAGTGAATTTTGGATCGTGACAACTGCCTCCCATTTCTCTTTTCACACAGTCCTTAAGCGAGGTTTATTATGGAATTCATAAAAATCACTCTCTGATTCACTGGAGTATATGGTTTCGATGAAAATCAACGATGGAATCTCATTCGAATCACAACATTTCCATCACAACCGAGTCATACCGCTTCCTTGGTTTTTCAAATTGCTGGTATACTGTAATTTCATTAACCGTCCCTAATTTTATTTTTGTGATTGTTTTTGGATTGTAGTTATGGTCTAAATTATGATGCTATTCATTTTTGGTTCATGTGTGATCATAATTATAATTTTGTTGTTAGTTAGTAATCAACTATCCAATGTTGTTTTAATTGTTAAAATCTATTTGTTTGGTTTATGAATTTGTTTGAATCGGTGTTGTTAATCCATTATCAGTGATTCATATTAGTTTCATTGATAATCATTAATGTTATTTTTTGATTAATACTTTCAAATCATTTATAAGTTAGTCATTTAGTTAGTCATTATGTTTTTGGTTTAGTCGATTAGTTTTGTTAATCACATCGCTGTTAATATGTTTTTGCTTTGTGTTAGTTGTCGAGTCTCTGTCACAATCCAAAATCCAACTAGTCGTGATGACACCTAACCGAACCTACTAGGTAAGCCAATTAATAACAATCCAATTCAATGAGAAAATAAATGATGAAATAACTCAGCTTTTATACAAAATCCCATGGACTGGTAGTACAAATCATGAGCTTCTAAGATTTAGAGTGTACAAAGATGGTATGAAATAAATACATCATCTGTTTGAAATATACATAAACAAATTAATAATTCTAAAGCTACCAAGAACAAGAGGTAGTAATGACAGGAACACAGGTACATCTTCAATTCTAGCTTCCTCCATACACATCAACATCAATATCCGTAATCTGCACTCATGGTGCAGAAGTGTAGTATGAGTACATACCGACCCAATGTACTCAATAAGTAAAAAACCTAACCTTAGGTTGAAAGTAGTGACGAGCTGGGACAAAGGTCAAAGTCCAACATTAATATCCAACAACAACTCATAACAATATAATAAAAATAGTACAAGAAATAACTTAGAGATATAATGCTCATCTAGTTCACAGTTACGAAAAATACTCATGCTTTTAGGCATAATAGTAAAACCCTAATCCTTCACCGAAATCACCAAATATGAGTAAGTCAGAACATATTTGATTTTTTTCCAAAAACTTCCAACAACAATGAGATGATTCAATTTCAGATGGCACGAGGAAAGTATATCTCTATGACTACATGTCAATGTACATGTGAAGTCATAAATGTCACAAAATCGTGTAACCTGAAGAAATGCACCTCTATACATGTATGTCAAGTATGCATGTTAGATGTAATGCGTCATAGCGATGAACTTATGTACTCATACTCTAACAGTACTTAACCTGACTATCTCACACTCCTAGTCATCACGGTCAATCACTCAACACACTCAGTCACTCAACACTGTACAAGGTAGATCATGCCCAAAAGTAATAAATCCTATTGCAGTGTAACCCGATCTCATCATGAATCAATAGCACTGTGCTCATTGTGGGTGTCCAGACTTCGGAGGGGCAGATCCAGCTCAAGTGCTATAATAAGCCAATCATGGCATGAATTAATAATACATGCTATGGCGTGTATCCTGATCCCATCAATATAACTCCCAATCCGGCCCTCAGGCCCCAACTTAGTCATCAATCTTTTCAGTCTCTCGGGCTTACAATGTCATAAAAAAAATTAGCTAAAAATGATGATATGATGTATAAATAAATAGCAATAGAGACTGAGATATGATATGCAAATGAATGAGTATGTAACTACAATTTAAGCAAATAACTCAACATTAGATATGACTTCAGTGGGTTTTAACAGAATAAGCATATAGCCTAAATATAGTTTTTAACTCGGATCACAGCTCAATTACTCTGGCACGTCGAGATTTCATGGATAAAAATAAGATTAGTTAGCTACACAGTACCACAAAAACAACCAAGTCATAATTCACAGGATGCACGCCCAAAAGCTTATCACCTAGCAAGTGAGTCACGTCAACAAAACCCGTAACACGTATATTCAGGGGTTCTTACCCTAAACACCAAGTTTAGAAGTGCTACTTAAATCAAACAAGCCAAATCCAATACCTAGCAAGTCAAACAATACTTTATAAACTGCCTCTCGTCTGTACCAACATCTGAACGACTTAAAACTACCCTAAAGAAACTCAAATACATCAAACAATGCCTAAGGAAATGATTGTAACAACCCGACCAGTCATTTTGAGATTTAGAGCCCTGATCCCCCATTAAATAATTTCCCCGTATCAATTTCTACGACTGTGTTTTGCCGGGAAGATTTATTTTGAGTTTCGGAGTGTTTTGGGATACTTAGTACCTAAATGGGAGCTTAAGTCTTAAAATTTGGACCATAGTCATAAATGAGTTAAGATGGTTTGGGAATGGAATTCTGTCGATACCGTTAGCTCCGTTGGGTGATTTTGGGCTTAGGAACGTGTTCAGATTGTGTTTTGGAGATCTGTAGCTCATTTAGGCTTGGAATGGCGAAAGTTGAATTTTTGGAGTATTGGATAGGTAGTGGATTTTTTGATATCGGGGTCGGAATCTAATTTTTTAAGTTGGAGTAGGTCCGTAGTGTTGAATATGACTTGTTTGCAAAATTTGAGGTCAATCGGACGTAGTTTAGTTGGTTTCGGCATCGGTTGTAGAATTCTTAAAGTTTCATGTTTTCAAAGTTTGGATAGTAGGATGATTCGTGATTTTAGCATTGTTAAATGTGATATGATGGCCTGGCTAAGTTTTTATGGTATTTTAGGATTGGTTGGTATGTTTTTTTGAGTTCCTGTGGGCCTTGAGTGAGATTCAGATGGTTAACATATCATTTTAGCCCATGGAAAGATAGCAAATTTTGCTGGTATTTTGTTGCAGAAGTTTTGTTCTTTGCGATCGCGAAGATGTGCTCGCAATCACGAAGGTGTGGCTAATGGAATCATTGCAAATGCGAGGAGCAGGTCACGATCGTGTATGGTTGAGTGGACCAAAGCTGGGCGACACGCTATCGCGAACGCGATGGTCAGTTCGCGATTGCTTAATTTTAGGAGTCAGAGCATCACGATCGCGTGGAGTTTTACGCGATCGCATAGAGTTATTTTTTTAGGAAGCAAAGTTGAGTTTATTGATCATGAGTCTATTTTCATGATCATGATTAAGGATCACTGGGTAGAATTTAAAGTTCAAAAATGAGGGTTTCAGTTCATAACACAAAGTTTGATTGAGAGCTCGGTAGAAGGCAAAATTTTGAGAGATTTTTGGAGGGATTTATTGAGTAATGGTTCCTAAATCCTTTATGATTATATCCCATTAATCTATGCTCGATGTTATCATTTAATTTCGGATTTGGGGTGAAAAATTGGGAAAAGTTCTTAGGCCAAATTTTGGGTTTTTGACTGAGATTATGGTATCGGATTCAAGTTAATTTGGTATGGTTAGATTCGTGAGTGAATGGGTCTTTATAATTTGTGACTTTCAACCGATTCCGAGATGTGGGCCCGGGGAGGCATTTTAGGTGTTTTTCTATTTTCTTTCCTTAGATTTGATTTCATTAAATTAGGTGATTGTAGCTATATGTTATGTAATTGATTTGGCTAGATTTGGGCCATTTGGTGCGGGGTATACGCGGAAAGAGAATTGTTTTGAATGGAATTGAGCTTGGTACGAGGTAAGTGGTTTGCCTAACCTTGTGTTGGGTAACTCCCCTTAGGATTTGGTACTGTTTGATATATGAGAGCCATGTACGTGAGCTGACGAGTACGTACATGAGCTATTTGTGGCTAAAGCTCCATTTCTCCCTTAGTCATAACCTGTTTTCTCCTTGTTGGAACTACTCTAGCATATGTACAATCCAGTTTAGATTAGAAAAGTATGCCTACATGTTTTAACTGTCTAATTGAACTGTGTGTAGCATGTTTAGTGAAATTACCTGCTTTTCCTTTGATTTGAACTTAGTCTAATCTTCGTGCGATAACTATTGTATATATTGGTTGAGCTGTATATTTACTTTGGGACTATGGAATGGTATTCTGGGAGATCCCTCTGTACTGCATATTTAATTTGGGACTACGAAACGGTATTCTAGGAAATCCCTCTGTACTGCATATTTACTTTGGGACTACGAAACGGTATTGTGAAAATCAGCCAACACTGCATATTGAATTTGGGATTATGGAACGGTATTCCAGGAGACCCCCCGCGCATTTACGTTTGCGACTACAGGACGATATCTCGGGAGATCCCATGTTGCTGTTACTGTGTTTTTGAGCTGTTATTCTTCTATGCCTATTTCCTGGTTAAAAATTTTAGTATTTATTTCTTTACCGCGATATTTCTTTCTATTAAATTTTATTATATTTAAATAGTAGAGCCCTGACCTGATCTCATTGCTACTCGACTGAGGTTAGACTTGGCACTAACTGGGTACTGTTGTGTAGTACTCATGCCATTTATTGCACATTTGTTTTCATGTGCGGATCCAGGTACTAGCTATCATCCTCGAGTCTAGTTGCGTGGTTGCTACTTTAGAAGGCTTCAAGGTACATCTACCGTGTCCGCAGATCTCGGAGTCCCTTTCTATCCCATTGTGTTGATTTTCCCCTAGTTTTCTTCAGACATAAATGTTTAGAGCAGTTAGAAACTCTTAAAAGCTTGTGACATTGCGACACTCCAGGTTTTGGGAAAAGTGATTATTGTATAAGCCGACCAACATTGTTTATGCTTATTAACTACATTCTTTAGCTATTATCTTTGCGTTCTATTACATTTTCGCAATATTAGGCTTACCTGGTCATAGAGATTAGGCGCCGTCACGACAGTTTATAGAGGGAGAACTTGGGCCGTGACAACAATTCCAAATGATAAAGGTGGAATCTTAAATCAAAAGCACAAAGTCATCTAAAGAGTCAAATCTGGGCCCACATCTCAGAACCTGACAACACTCATAAAATCTGATAACCTATGTAATTAAAAGTCTAACTATAATGACCCGATCCGTCGTTTTGAGCTCTAGCATGGCGTTTGGCAATTTGAGGCTATGAATAACTTCACTTCAGGCATTATGACTAGTACGTGTGGTGGGAATTGAATTTCGGGAAGTTCGGAGTTGATTTGGAATTTTTTGAACGCTTTCAGTTGGAAGAATTAATTAAGGTTGGATTTTTGAGTAAACAACATCGAAATTGGGATTTGACGGTTCCAACAGGTTTGTATGATGATTTTGGACTTGGGCATATGTATGGATTGGATTTTGGATGATGCGAGAGCTTTTTGGCGCCTATAGTGAAAGTTGGCATTTTGGAAGAATTTTATGAATATGGGTTGAAGTGCATTTCAATGTTATTGATTTTTGTTTGGCATTTCAATTCTGGGAATGACTCTGTATGGTGATTTTGGTATTGGGAGCACATCCAGAAGTGGATTTGGAGGTCCGTAGGTCATTTCGGGGTCATGTGGCGAAATTAAAAAATTTCAAGGTTTTTGAAAAGTTTGACCGGGAGTGGACTTTTTAATATCGTGGTCGGATTTTGATTTTGGAAGATTGAGTAGGTCCATAATGTCGAATGTGACTGGTGTGCCAAATTTGAGGTCAATCGGACATGATTTGATAGCTTTCTGCATCTAATGTAGAAGTTTGAAGTTCTAAAGTTCATTAAGCTTGAATTGGGATGTGATTCATGATTTTAGCGTTGTTTGATGTGATTTGAAGGCTTGAATAAGTCCATATTGTGTTTTAGGACTTGTTGGTAGGTTAGGTTGAGGTCCCAGGGGTTCTCGTGGTTGTTTCGGATGGTTAACTGATCAAGGGAAACTTAAGGAATGGCTGAAGTGCACCAGTTCTGGTGTAATCACACCTGCGCAAGCTTGAGCGCAAGTGCGTGACCGCAGAGGTGAAGAAATGGTCGCAGTTGCAGTTTGGATAAAGTAGGGCAGTGATCGTAGGTGCGAAGGGTTGTCCGTACCTGCGAGGTCGTAGATGCGGTGATGCGTTACAGGTGTGGAAGTTATCCGCAAATGCAGGTGCGCATCTGCACTGGGGGAGATCACAGATACAGAAGTGGGATTGAAGTCCTAGATCGCTGAAGCGATGGAAAAATCCACTGAAGCAGGATCACATATGCGGTCAAGCGATCCGTAGAAGCGAAAACTGGGCAGAACATAAGGGGGTCGAACTTGGCCATTTTGTCATCTTCATTTGGGATTATTGGAGCTCGGCTCTTGGGCGATTTTGAGGAGTTTTAATCATGTAACAAAAGGTAAGTAATTTCCCACTTGTTGTGAGCTAAATGTAAAGTTTATATATTGATTTAAGGAGGGAAATTTGAGAAATTTTTGGGATTTTGGTAGAAAATCTAGAATTTATATTTTTAGATTTGACTACAAAATTGGATATGTTGTTGGGAATAAATAACATATTTGAGTTCGTAGTGTTATGGGTAAAATTTATCTTCTAAAATTTTCGAAATCTGAGCACGTGGGCCCGAGGGTATTTTATCAACTTTTCAAACGGAGTTGGAAATTGATGTAAATAGGATTATAATGAGTATCAGAGTATATATTTATGGATTTGCTCAATTATTGTATATTTTTGGAGCGTTGGACATCGATTTGAGTTGTTTGAAAGGCTTGGGAGCCGGCTATGGAACTTCGGAGCGAGGTAAGTCTCTTTTCTAACCTTGTTAGAGGGAATTAACCCCATAGGTGAACTAAATTAATAGGTGCTTCTATTTGTGGAGGCTATGTACGCACAAGGTGGTGAGAGTCCGTGCGTAGCTACTAATTATGCCTATGTTTGGGTAGTTCTAGGTTTACACCATGCTTTGCTGATACCGTTATTTGATCTTGTTTATTACTTGCCTTGAAAGGAATTGAGATCACGTATGCTTATTAAATGCCTTGAAAAGAGTTGAATTGAGGATTTCGGGCTTGAAAGTTTTCATTTGAATTTCGTGTTTTTGAAAAGGATTAAAGGCTATAATAAATAATAATAATTGAGACAACCACGTCGCAAATATATTTTCACGAGCGGGGTAAATTTCCACTAATCTCATAGAAGTGAGTCGTTCACCTTAACAGGTTAATGGATGCATCTATGGTTCGTGCTATTCGACCATAGGTTTGCATACTTATATTTATACGTTGGTTCGTGCCGTTCAGCCCTTGGCAATGCACAATTTATATTTATATGTTGGATCAGGCCATACGACCTCAACATGATTTGCACAAGATTGAATTGGTTGCTTTGGAATATATACTAATTCATATTACCTCGTTGGCTTGAGATAAATTGTTAAATGATGAAAAATGTGTTGAAGATTTCTTATTTATAACAGAATTGTTTACTTCATAATATTAAGCTTACAACTGTTCTATATAATCCTTGCTTGATTATAGCATTGGTACTTTATTTATAGCCCATAGTAAGTGTCGGAGTCGACCCCTCTTCACTAGTTCTTCGATGTTAGACTGGACTTACTGGGTACGCGTTGATTTAATAACTCATACTACACTTACATATGTGTCTAGTGGTCCTATGAGAGCAGAGGCGTGATTACTTGTAGGGACCTAGGTGAGCTGCATTTTCACATTTTGATCCGCAGCCAGCATAGTCTCCTTTAGAGTTACTTATGTATTTTCCTGTCTAATTTGTATTAGGGGCAGACACAATATTTTATTTTATCTTCCAAGTTGATGCTCATACACTTGTGACATCCAGTTTTGGGATGATTATGGGTTGTTCAGTATTGGAATTGTTAAAATATTATTCTTTTCTCTGTAAATTACCTCTTTTACTATTTAATAATTAAAGGAAATTATGATTTCAAAAATACTAATATGAGAACCAAATAAATTAATTATTATTGGCTTGCCTGACATCTGTGTCCGGTGCCATCATGACCTTTAATGAATTTTGGATTGTGACAACATGGTATCAAAGCACTAGGTTCACTTACGTCTCACGAGTCATGAACGAGTCTAGTAGAGTCTTGCAGATCGGTATGGAGACGTCTGTACTTATCTTCGAGAGGCTAAATGGATGTTAGGAGAACTTCCCTTCTTGATTCCTCATAGTGCAATTTGATTCCTTTGAGGCTTATGCCTTTGTCTCTTTCATATTCAATCTTAGGCGATGTGACATTTTTTATAAATTGGGAATTGAGAAATTGTAATGGTACTATGTGGTGAAGGATGTTTCTCCCTATGTATTTGATTGGGCTATTGTCGTCGCCTTGCAGAAGGTCATTGTGTCGTTTCAGCTCGGTATCAGTACTACTGAAGGTTTTGAGATTTAACATTGATTGTCACAATGATTCGTGCATTGCTATCACACAGTAGTTGTGTAATGGCAGGATGCTTCTCTATGCATCGAAGCAGTGAATGACTTGGAAGGAGGGTCACTCAGTGCATGATTCAGAGATTCAATGTTTTATATTCGGCGAAGGAAAGGCAATCAAACTACGAATGCTCAGATTTGGGTTGATGGAGTAACGAGACTTGGTATTTTCGAGCGTGGTAGAATTTTCAACTATGATGTGGTGTCGTCGTCCTTGTTGAATGCATTAGGTTTGCCGGTGTTACGGTCTTCATCAAATTGCCTTCAGGTTAGGTTAGTGTGAAATGGTGTCGGAGAAAAAGCGGTTAGCGATAGTGATGTGTAGCGATTTCAGGATCGGATTAGTGATCCTAGTATTGATGGCTCTAAAAAGATGATATTTGGTGAGGTTTAAAGTTGGTAGCGATCTATTGATGCATGTGCTATAGATGTGGATTTTTTATTTAAGGCAACAACTGGGTAGCGAAGGATGAGGAAAGACATATGGGAGGTGTCTTGCGGTGGCTAAATTTCTAAAAGGCTAGGTGTAAGAAACAAAAGCCGGGTAGTTGCTTAAAGGAGTGAGTTTGACCAAAGTGGGAGAGTGGTAGAGTAGCATATGGGTTCTATGGTAGGATAACCACATGCCTTAAGAAACATTTAGAGTGATTTAGGATTTCATGGTGGACAACAACTAGGTCAACAGACTTAATTTGGAATATTGGCTATTATATGACGGGAGATTGGATACGATAGAAGGGAGTTGCTTGATATGAAGAAGGATACAACATGATTTTGGATTGGAATGTATTGTCGCACCTTTAGTTGATGTCCATGAGGAATGAACAAACTTGTACAGCTGGTGAAGGAGCACCGACTCAGGATGGGTCACTAATTTTATTGTAATTTTACCTAGTGCAGCGACATTGGAAGATGTTGCCATGTAATTTCCACAGGTGAGTTATCTCCTGTGAGAAAGGTTAGCGGTCATGTGGTAGACGAAGATTCTACAAAGAATTCTACTAGCTATCTGGTAAGAGGTCTAATGTATAAATATAACTAGTGGTTTAGAGTGTTCGTGAAATGCTAACAGAAGGATTTTGAGGAATTTGGTGGGTTGATTGTGCAAGATCATGTCAATAGGGGATAATGAATCTTGGCGGGTTCCAGAGTTATCCAATGGTAGCTTCATGCTAAGTGGGAGAGCCCCACCGCCTACGATTGGATTGTATGGTTATCTACTTGTGAGATTTCTAGTTATCGACATATTGGTGGTTTATTACGACTAAAGAAAAAGGACATCAGTGGTAATATGAGCAAAGGATTTTAGGAATGTGTGCTATAAATTGGCCTTATCGATTCATGTTCAGGCTTTGGGAAGACTCAGGATTTATGCTTCGTGTAGAGGTGATTTACAAGGAAGGTGATTCTACCGGGTGCTTCTTTGAGTGGGTGTTCATGTGCTAGCAGAGCCTTGGGGATGATTATATTCGGGACCAAGTTAGAGTAGGTGACTCTCAATCATGGTCCTAGTGGATTCAAAAGCTAAAGTGCAGTGCTTAAGGATCGCGAGTTCATAGTATGGTTGAGTATCGGGCTTTTGCAACGGATTATGAAAGGGGCTTAGAGTGTCCTATGTTATCTTTGGTCTGCAGTGTAGCATTGGAAGAACGGGATAAAATAACTTTGGATTTATAAAGGAATTATCAGGATAGATATACTAGTTGAAAATGCGAATATGCGCACAAGGAGGGTATAAAATGGTTAATGGATTTTGAGACAATGTGGTCTCTTGAAATAAGGTCACTCTGAATGAGTGTGGATTTTGGTTTTCGATTTTGAATGGGGTTATTATTATTCCTAAGGCAAGCCAAGAGTAAATTAAAAGAAGTCGGATAAGTTAGCAATGATTGAATTGGCATGATAGTGGTAATGATCTGTTCCTTCAGCGTGTTAAGTTACATATGTGATTTATGGCGATACGTGCAAGGCTTGACAACCACCATAATAGATTTTATTTGGAGGCATTCGAGTATTATGGCATGTTATGTGTAGATGGATCCCGGAAGAATTATGGTGGTTTAGACCATTACTCTAGGATTGTATTTTTCTACGTTTATGGGAATTCAGTCATGTGTTACAATGGTTATCCTAGAATGAGTAAAATGAAATGTTTCTATATGATGAAGTGTGGTTCAAGAGTTATGATGAAATTCCGGGGCTCTCACATTTTGGTAAGATAGGTGCGGTGAGCGACATGAAACTTGAAAGTGGAGAATCAAGATTTCAGTTTGGTGTTGACAGGAATATCAAGAGCTCGGATGAGCGGGAAAGGATTCAGATGGTTAGAGTAAGCTGGTATTATCTTTAGAGTCTTCTGAGATCGGTGTCATGTGTAAGAGGCCTTGTATATGGATTTGCAAGTCCTTGATTCACTTTACAACATTAGTGTGGCCGGTGGTATGGATGTGCAGACTTGTTACCTGGTGTAGAAGGTCATGGGATCATATCCCACGGGAAGATTGTATAAGTCTGACATGTAGCCACTTGATTGATTGAAAATTTAAACAAAGTATAGAGAATGTGGTACTACTGCTAATGTGAGATTTTAGGCTATGAAAGGCGTTCTATTCATTGGTTGTGAACTAAGAATGTTTTCGAATTTGACTACTATTCTTAAATGTCATGGACAAAGGGTTCTTGTGGACCCCTGTAAGGTTATTGGCCCAATGCGGTACAACAGAAATCAACTTGAAGTCTTTGGATGGATCTAAATGTGAATGTGGGATCTATATTATGCCGGATGTGTTCATTTCAGCTTAGCATTGTTTACGGAGGAGTCTTCAAGCATTGGATGTTATTTCTGTCGTCAGCTATTCCGTGTAATCTATATTATGCCATGTAGGTTGTGAGGTGGTTTAATAATTCACACATGTGTTGTGATCCATGTAGCTTGTGGTGTTATATGAGCATGATGACTCTCGAGATGCAGGTCATTTATTGCACCTAAGTTGTGCTTAAGTTTGTGGCGTATGGCGCTATCCGTCTCCCTAGGATTTGCATTATGCACTTTGCGTGCTTGTGGTTGATATTTGGGTATTTCACAAGTATGAGCATTTTAGCTCGGTAAGTATTTCCTTATAAATTATTATGTGTGGATTGGGCAGCACGTCGCAACGTGTATGTTGTTTGGATCGGGTGGCACGCCTCCAGGGGTATCATGGTTGGATTAGGTTGCATGCCGTAATGGTATGTTTTGTCGATCGGGTTGCATGCTGCAATAGTGTGATGTTGAGTACAGTTCCCTATATCTATTCTTATGTGTTTTGTTTCTCATTTCCTGAGGAAGGTTCGTAACATCATTTCGGTTATTTAATAATTTATGTGGGTCGAGTAGTTCTTTCCAGAGTTCATTTTTCCTGTTGTATCACATTCGAGTTTGTAGCTTGTTGGCATGTTGTGGCAATATATGAGACTTTTGGTAGTGCCTGAGATGGCTTATTGTCTTAGCAACTTGTACTGGGTGAGACCAGATTATTTTACTTTGGATCAGTGCGATCATATTTATATGAAGCATATTAAAGAAAAAATACCGTTATTTGGTTCATAATTAGGTAATGGTTCTTGTTAAGGGGATAAACTCAATGATTTGTTGAATTGGCAGTTGGTTATGAATTTTTACACATCTCTTCTGTCGATGTAGCATTACAAGAGTTGGAACTAGACTTATATGTGTCATGAGGTGTGTTGTGAGCATCAAATTCGTGGAATTTCGGCTATTGTTATCAGAGGATGTTATTATGGTTAGGTGAATTATGCGATGCATGGTGTGGATAAATCAAAGGTATGCAATCATGTATTGGTGCATTGTGTAGTGATAGATATGGTTTTCATATGAAGGAAATAGGCCTGGCAGAGAATTCCGGATGTTGGAATTGGGCTCTAAGGGTTATTTGACTAAGTAAAAAGGAGAATCTTTAGATGGGCTCGAGCTAATGTGCTCGACTAAGTTGTGGTAGCATGGGTTGGTGCACGAGGTGTTAAACAATTTTTTTGGACAACTCCAGAGTAGTTCTTAGCATGTTCAAGGACGAACGTATATTTAAGTGGGAGAGAATGTAACGAACCGACCGATCGTTTTGACCTCTAGCAAGGCGTTCGGCGGTTTGATGCCACGAATAACTTCACTTCAGGTATTATGACTTTTACGTGTGGTTGGAATTGAATTTTGGGAAGTTTGGAGTTGATTTGGAAAGAAAATTCTCATTTTGGAAGTTGGATTTTTAGTAAACGACCTCAGAATCGGGATTTGAATGTTTTAACATGTTCGTATGATGATTTTAGAATTATGCGTATCTTCGGATCAGGTTTTGGATGACCCAGGAGCGTTGTGACGCATATTATAGAAATTGGCATTTTGGAAGAATTTTATGAATTTGGGTTGAAGTGCATTTCAATGTCATCGATGTCCGTTTAGGATTTCGAGTCTTGGAATAGCTATATATGGTCATCCTGGTATTGGGAGCGCGCCAAAAAGTGTATTTGGAGGTCTGTTGGTCATTTCAGGGTCATTTGGCGAAAGTAGAAACTTTAAAGGTTTTTGGAAAGTTTGATCAGGAGTGGACATTTTGATATCGAGGTCGGATTTCGATTCCGAAAGTTGGAGCAGGTTCGTAAAATCAGATGTGAATGATGTGTAAAATTTGAGATGAATCGGACGTGATTTGATATGTTTCAGCATCGAATGTAGATGTATAAAGTTAAAAAGTTCATTAAGCTTTAATTAGGATATTATTCGTGATTTTAGCATTGTTTTATGTGATTTGAAGGCTCGACTAAGTCCATATTGTATTTTAGGACTTGGTGGTAGGGTTGGTTGGGGTTCGGGGGCCTCAGGGTGGTTTAAGATGGTTAAAGGATCAAGGGGAAACTTAAGGAATGGCTGAAGTGCACCAGTTTTGGTGAAATCATACCTGCGCAAGTTTCATCGCAGGTGCGTGACCGCAGAGGCGAGGAAATGGTGACATGTGTAGTTTGGGCGAAGCAAGGCAGTTATCGCAGGTGTGAAGAATGAGAGAGGAAGCTTGGGGGCACGGGTGCGGAAGTTATCCACATCTGCGAGTGCGCATCAGCACTAGGGAGACCGCAGATGCGAAAGTGGGCTTGAAGTCCTAGATCACATAAGCGATGGCAAAATCTACAGAAGCGGGATCGCATATGCGATCAAGTGATTCGCAGAAGCAAAAACTGGGCAGAACATAAGGGGATCGGACTTGGCCATTTCGTCTTCTTCATTTGGGATTGTTAAAGCTTGAATCTTGGGAAATTTTGAGGGGTTTTCATCATATAACACAAGTTAAGTAATTTTCCACTTATTATGAGCCAACTGTAAAGTTTATATGTGGTTTTAAGGAGGGAAATTTGATAAAAGTGTGGAATTTTGGTAAAAAAACCTAAAAATTATATTTTTGGATTTTGATCACGAAATTGGACATGGAATTGGGAATAAATTATATCTTCGAGTTTGCGGTGTTATGGGTAAATTTTATCTTTAAATTTTTTTTGAATCCGAGCACGTGGGCCCGAGGGTGATTTTAATGAATTTTCGAACGGAGTTGGAAATTGATGTAAATAGGATTATAATGAGTATTCGAGTAAATATTTATGGATTTGCTCATTTATTGACTAGTTTTGGAGCGTTGGGATGTGAGTTGTTTTAGAGGCTTGGGACCGGCTATGGAACTTCGGAGCAAGGTGAGTCTCTTTTCTAACCTTGTAAGAGAAAATTAACCCCATAGGTAAACTAAAATAATGCGTGCTTCAATTTGCGGGGGCTACATACACAAGAGGTGAAGAGAGTCCATACGTAGCTACTAATTATGCCTATGTACGGGTAGTTCTAGGTTTACACCATGCTTGTTAATACCGTTATTTGATCTTGTTTATTACTTGCCTTGAAAGGAATTAAGATTGATTATGCTTATTAAATGCCTTGAAAAGAGTTGAAATTGAGCATTTCGAAACTTGAAAGTTTTCATTTGAATTTCGTACTTTTGAAAAGGATTAAAGAATATTATAATAATAATTGAGAAATCTATGTGCAACCGCATCGCCAATATATTTTTGCGAGTGGTATAAATTTTTACTACACCAATGGGAGCAGGTTGTTCGCCTCGGCAGTATAAATAGATGCATCTATGGTTTGTGTCGGTAGTATACATTTATATTTATACGTTGGTTCGTGCCGTTCGACCATCGCTAGTGCACAATTTATATTTATATTTTGGATCGAGTCATATGACCTCAACATGATTTGCGCATCACTGAATTGGTTGCTTTGGAATTTATAGTAATTGATATTGCTTCATTGACCTGAGATAAATTGTTAAAAGATGAAAATGAATTTGGAGATTTCTTATTTATAAAAGAAATGTTTACTAACTTCATAATATTGATCTTACAGCCTTTCTATATATTCCTTGGTTAATTATATCATTTATATTTTATTTATAGCCCATAGTAAGTGTCGGAGTCGACCCCTCGTCACTACTTCTTCGAGGTTAGACCGGATACTTACTGGTTACGCGTTGATTTACGTACTTATTTTACACTTGCTGCACACTCTTGTACATGTACATATGTGTCTAGTGCCCTGGGAGAGCAAAGTCGTGTTTACTTGCGAGGACTTAGGTGAGCTACATTTCCATATTTCGATCCGTAGCCAGCAGTTACTCCTTCAGAGTTACTTATGTATTTTCCTGTCTAATATGTATTCCGGACAGATGATGTTCTTTATTTTATCTTCCTAGTTGATAGTTATGCACTTGTGACACCGGATTTTGGGGTGATTATGTTTTGTTCAATATTGAAATTGCTAAAATAAAATTCTTTACTCTGTAAATTCTACCTTTTACTATTTAATAATTAAAGAAATTTATAATTTCAAAATTCTAAAATGAGAACCTGATTAATTAATTATTGTTGGCTTGCCTGAAAGCGGTGTCCGGTGCCATCACGACCTTTAATGAATTTTGGGTCATGACATCAACCATACTAGTTTTACTCAAATCCGGCTCCGAATCGATGTTCAAAACTTAAAATTCACTCTATGAAACTTTAGACAACCCCCCCCCCCCCCCCCCCC
>MU720827.1:0-13015 GCA_026770625.1 Nicotiana glauca
TCTAATACAAAGCTTCCTTTAGCAATTCTCTTGTGTTCTTTCTTCCATTCTCTTAGCGATCTTGAGTGTAGTAGGCCTGACTTGGCATAGCAAGAACGTGAGCAAGTTGTGCAAGATAGTGAGCAAGTTGTCAAGTGCCGCACGTGTACTTAGTTAAGAACTAAGGACGTGACACCAAGCTCAAAAGCTCTGCGTGTCTGAGTGAGGGACCTAATATCGAGTCCCTACAGGCCCAAAAACCTGTGAATTTTCAAGAAAACAAGACCAGTCGCTAGGGGGAAATACATGTGCAACGAACCTCTGGACTCATTTCACCTAGCAGTAGGCAATTACAAGGAATTTTAAATGAAAGCACTGCAGAATCGAAATGCCTTTGAAAATCCAAGTTTAATAATTAACTACAGGCCAGCGTTAACTTCCCAGATGTCAAAACTGACTTGAAATACAGGCTTGAGTATTTAAATCTCAAATAGACCTCATATGAACAAGACCTTATTCAATAAATTAACAACTTATCGTTTTCTCACAGCCAATTTAAACATAAAATCTGCATTAGGGACACCAACTGTGTAACACTCCTCAAATTTATAAAAGTTTCAAGACACGCTAAATACATAATTTAATTTTTTTATAATCTTAATTATACTTCTATTACGGATTTAAATCCTTGTGATTGATTTTGACTTACTTTTCTATTTATAAATAATTGGACATACAATTTGGAGAAATATTAATAATTTTTAATATTACTAATTATTAAAAGTAGGAATAATTAAATACTAGTTTGTCAAAACAAAACAAAACAAAAAAAGAAAGGAAGAAAGAAAGCAAAAGAAGGGTCACGTGCAACAAAGCCTATAAAGGGTTCTTGGCAATTAGCAGGCAAAACTGGTAAGCCTTAGGAAAATTTAAAACAAAGCGACATTCTGTGGCCCAACAAAAACAGAAGCAGCGTTAGCAAATACTTGCACAAGCAACGAAAATTTTAGGGTTCTTTCTAATTCTTGAACTCGGATATATAAATTCCCTATTGTCAATTATCCTATAGTAGTATTAGGTAAGAATTGAATAATTAATTCACTTATTTCTCTATATCAACAATAAATTTCATATTTAGGTGTAGTACTTTAAAAATTGATTAAAATGCACTGGTTGTTGTAGAATTGATTGTTTGATTAGTATCGATTGGGCTGGGGTCTACATATTGGCTAAAGGAGTTTTGAGTTGAGTTGATATAACCCTTTACTAAAGTGGTTTAACTCACAAAAGCACGCACACAAGGTATTTGATGAATTGCATAAAAGAGTTAATATATACTTAATTGGAGTAGTAAGTATCTATTAGCTTAGAATTATTTTCTAGCTAAAGTTTAGATGATTATTTGGATATATGTGCATAAATTTCAGAATTTTATGTTATTCTTTGTACTTAATTGGAGTAGTAAGTACCCATTAGCTTAGAATTATTTTCTAGCTAAAGTTTTGTGACAGACCGACCCGTCGTCTCATGAGTTACCGCTCTGTTTCCCCCATTTTACGCTTCTTCATGTTTCATTATCAGTATTTGGTGTGTTATAGTTGATTTGGATTGGTTTTGGTAGAAATTAAGCACTTAGTCTCTTTTAAGAAGGCTTAAGTTGGAAAAGTCAACCGGATATTGACTTATGAGTTAGAAGACTCGGATGTGATTTTTGGTAATTTGGTTAGCTTCAAGAAATGATTTGTGACTTAGGAGTGCGATCGAAATTTATTTTGGAGGTCCGGTGTAGAATTAGGCTTGAATTGGCGAAGTTAGTATTTTGGCGAATTCCGACTGGTAGGTAAAATTTTGATCCAGGGGTCGGAATGGAATTCCGAGAGTTGCAGAAGCTTGTTAGGTGATTTTGGACGTGTGTGCAAAATTTCAGGTTATTCGGAGGTGTTTTGGTCGGGTTTTTGATCAAATGCTTATTTCGGAAGTTTTTAAAGAACTTAGGCTTGAATCCGATGTGATTTGATGTTTTTAGCATTGTTTGATGTGATTTGATGATTGGAACAAGTTTGAATGATGTTTTGGGATGTGTTGGTGCTTTTGGTTAAGGTCCCGGGGGCCTCAGGGTGATTTCGGATGGTTAACGGAAGTTTTTCTAGGACTTGGGCTGTGCAGAAAATTGCAGATCAGTGTTGCAGACATTTGTTCTATGCAATCGCATGAGTAGAGCTGCGATCGCATAGAAGGATTTTGGGGGCATGGTCATTTGTTCAATGCGATCGCGTGGCAGTGATGCGATCGCACAGAGGAAAATTGGGAGCCTGGATTTTTGTTCAATGCGATCGCAATGATGTATATGCGATCGCACAGTTTAAGTTGTCTGGTCAATGCGATCACGGGGTCCCTTATGCGATCGCATAGGGTTAAATCAGAGGTAAATATTTTTGTGCTATGCGATCACAGTGGCTCGTATGCGATCGCATAGAGGAAATCTGGGCTGGACAGAAGGGTTTTTAATAACATTTCATCTGCGACCCAAGTCCCATTTCCACCATTGTTGAGTATCATTGAGAGCTTTTGACGAGGTTTAAAGAAGGTTTTGATTGGGAATCAATTGGAGGTGAGTCCTATGGCTTAGAAACATCATTTTATTGAAGAATCAATCCTTAAATTCATGGAAATTTGAGTAAAATTGGAAGAACTAGGGCTTGACTTTTAAAATGAAAATTTGGGATTTGAGGGAGCATTTGAGCTCAAATTTTGGTAAATTTGATATGTATGGACTCGTGGCGAGACGAGGAATCCGGTGATGTGAATTTTGTAATTTTTTTAGAAGTGGGCCCAGGGCTCGGGTTTTGCTAATTTCGAGATTCTTGATATTTTTCGATTATTTTTGATTGGGTATTGTTACCTTAGCATATTGTGATGTATTTGCTCTGATGTTGGCTAGATTCGACGCGCGTGGAAGCTGGTTTGAGGGGCAAAGGCGTCGTGAGCTAGATATTTCACCGGTTTGAGGTGAGTAATGATTGTAAATGATAGTCTGAGGGTTTGAAACCCCAGATTGGCACACCATAGTGCTGTATTGGTGTGACTTGCACGCCGGATAGCGAGAGTGGGGTAGAGCACCGTTGGGGGATTATAACTTGGTTCATCCCGGTTGTTGATTTTACCGCGTAATTGACAGAAACTTACTAGATATTATCATGAGTTGGGCTGATTGCCATATTTGGGCTTCGTGCCAATTATTTGAATCCTTTAGGGATTGATATCACTGTTTTCGCATTATTTTTGCATATTATTGATCTCGGTCCAAGGGTTTCAATATAGTTTCGCAAACTCAGCCATCTTTCTAAGATTTTAAAATTTAAATTATATTTTATTGAAGTTTTAAGTTGAGAGCTATTATTTTAACATTTCCCAAGTGGCTTATGTGCATTTCTCGACTGAGCGTGGATCGGGATGCGCGTCGCAGTAGTGTTATATGTGCATTTCTAGACTGAGCATGGATCAGGCTGCACGCCGCAGCGGTGTTATATTGATATTGAGTCCGAGATCCTAGTTGATGCCACGAGATAGCTTGATATTGCGCTTGGACTGTAGGAGCCCCTCCGGAGTCTGTACACACCTCCAGTGAGCGTCGTCGACGTTAAATGGATCAGGCTGCACGCCGCAGTGGGTACCAGAGCGTACCGTCATATGCATTGCATTGCACTCGTGCATTTTTTCCTATTTGTATTACTTGTCATGCCATTCCGGCACTCTCATTTCGTTGGCTTCCATGCTACTTCTTGTACTAATTACCTGATACCCTGGTGTTATTTGTTAGTGGAGTTCTGTGCCTGAGGGGCTGACTTTTGTGATGTCTTGCACTACTTGTTTCGCATTCATTTGCTTAATTGTTGGAGAAATATATTTTCAAAAGAGGTTTTAAACTGAGCCCAGATATTTCTAAAGATTTCATGGTTTCACTGTTTTCTCAAAGGGTTACACTGTCTTATATAGCATGATGGATTGCTTTACGTGATTTCTTGTTGCTCAGTTATTATTTACTTTTATTACTCACTGAGTTGGAGTACTCACTTTATACCCTACACTTCGTGTGCAGATGCAGGTATTTGTTTACCCCGTAGTGGGTTTGAGCTGGTTAAGGATTTTGCTATCGTAGTTGAGCAAGGTGACCGCCAGCGTTGGTGGCACCGGATTTCTTCTTTTTGATTCTAAATTTTAATCCATGTGTTACATACCTTGTAGTTGTATTAGAAATCCTTCTAGATGCTCGTGACTTGTGATACCCCGGTCGGACTGTGTGGGATTGTAATTACATCAATTAATTTCATTAAATCATTCTCGAACTGTTATATAATTGATTAACTACTTAAAAGTGGTGTTCTAAAATGGTCTGGCTGGCCTTGTCTTCACGAGAGGCGCCATTACGACCGGAGTGGGGTTTTGGGTCATGACAAGTTGGTATCAGAGCCTAGGTTACTAGGTCTCACGAGTCATAAGCAGGTTTAGTGGAGTCTCGCAGATCGGTACAGAGGCGTCTGTATTTATCCTCGAGAGGTTGCAGAACCTTTAGGAAAAACTTCACCTTCTTGAATTCTTATCGTGCGTCCTTGATTCAGCTTGAAAAGAAACTCTTGAAATTCCTTCCACGTGTTCATAAGCGCACATGAGTGCTTAGTATCAGATGTGCCTTGATGGCTTGTGATTCCCCGATCAAGGGGCGAGAGGTAATCTCTGTGAGTTTGATATTGGGCTAGTCTGGAGGACTTGAGGCCGGATCTTTGCCATGGTTTGAGTACCGAGGTGCTGATTGTGTGAGCAAGTGTTTTGAACTTATATGTTCGGTATTGTCCCTATTATCCGGAATGGCGGTTAGATATCCATGTGATGAGTATGTTAGTACTGCGAGATGTATCTATATGACATGGTAGTGACGAAGAAGTCTGCTGGATAATAGATGAACTATTAAGTGTTCGTTTCCTATTGTGATTTGATGTGTAGCCCGAGTATGGGCGCGTGAAGAATATTTTCGTGTCTCCTAGTTGGGGAATGAAGTGCATTACATGTGGCGGTATGAGTTCAGACCCAGGAAGACTAAATAACTGTGTAATGTGTATGACGGTGGAAGGTATGTAGAAATACTAAATTGAGGCGAAGCAGGTGGGTTATCTCCTGCGGAGTGTTCTTAAGTGGTATGATCCTTATATGTATGTTAGAAGATCTCATGTGTAATTGAAGGGTACGTGTTGAAATTTGAAAATTCGGGTCTCTTAAGAGAGTGGACTCAATTGATGTGGGGATGAATGCGAGATTTGCAGAGGATTACAGTACCAGATGATCTGTGTTTTCACAAACTTATAAATGATTTGAGTTTAATCTCACTAGGGTATTGTGGCATCATTAGAGTAAAAGTGTTATGAGTTGTTGAGTGTGTCTTGATATATGGCTTCGAGCCAAGTTGGGGAGTTTGCTATTAATTAGCTAATTGTACGATCATGTGCTATGTCGGTTCCAGTTCGAGGCATGCTGGCAAATCACTTCGAGTTGCGGAAATTGACCCGAGGATGGCACGAGTGAAGCAAAATTTTGACAAAGGTTATATGATGCCTCGTAGATGTGTAAGAATCAGAGGATGTCTTAAGCTGTTGTTGGTAAGCATGCTCAATGTATGGAGCAGGAAGATGTTTGTTTGTATTGGGATGAGGATCTCATTTTGCGGTATCGGAGTGCCAATAAGGCACGAGTGGTTCTGTTCGTTAGGTCGGGAAATTTGCAGTTTAAATAAGAGTGAATGACTTTCGAAAATGATTCTAATGTGTTTAAGATTCTACATGTAACGATCAGGTATTTTAAGGTTGTGTATGTGGTTAGAGACTGTGTTTTCATTGGAAAATGTCAAGACTTGTGGTATTTTTATGTTAATTATGGGATTCTATGCATCAGTATCAGGAAAATAAAGGTAGCGGATTTAGATTCGCAGGAAGTTCTGCATAGTAGATTATTTTGGGAATGTGGTATTTCTGGGAATATTTGAGAGAGTGTTTAGTGGCTCATGGGTTTGAGACAGTGTGGTCTTATGCTTGGGTCTCATGTGGTGAGCCTGGGTAGAGGCATTGTGGTGCTACAGCAAGAGGGGATATCAAGTTGAAAATGAATCAGAAGGAAATCTAGATAAATGAAGTAGCTTGTTAGTGGACCGAATCGGTATGGTAAGGATATGATTAATTCTTCGTATGTGTTCAAGGTAATGAGCTTTTACAGGTATTGTGCAGTAAAGTTCTTGAGTTCTGACATCTTGCTTAGCTCGGTTTGGATAGAAGGATTCAGTCCTGGCAGTTTAGCTCGTGCAAATGGAATTGGGAGAGAGTTCTTGTTAGGTTTTACCGCGATTTGGAGATGTATATTTTCTATGGGCATGCAGAGCATGGAATGTGTTATGATTTTTCTTCTAGATGGGATCGATGGGAGTTCTTTACTAGTTGAGTGAGTATATGTCTGTGGCTCGGAAAGGAGATAAAGGTTTTCTTGCTATCCTTGGATGGTATGGTATACACGGTATGTGGTAGAGGATTGAGATTTGCATGTTCGAGGTTTCAGTTCAGTTCTGAAAGGAAGTTTATAAAACTCTTAGGCAACGGGTAGCCTCAGATAATCAAGGAAATGATACTGCTAATTGGAAGTGATTTGATGAGAGTATTTGTCGGAAAGGTGTAATGTGACGTAACTGATGATACTTCGATAGTATTGCGGCGCTTTCTTGTTAGATCGACTGCTGATATTTGAGTTTGTGTGATGGCACATGGGAATTTTAGAATATCCTCTGTGGGATGATTGGATACTTGAGGTGTAATACGTATTCATAGGGCGGAATTTGGGATCAGGCATGGTGATTTGTGTGCTATATGGAGTTGGAGACTGGAAGTTCTCATGTATAGACTATGTAGTGGTTGTGGATCGTGTGTATCGGCACTGTTTAGCGGCTATTGGGATTTGGAGGCCCGAGTGGATCTTTCTTTACTTGGTATGTCAGATTTTGGATATGATGATGGGGTAAACTGGTTGTCTCAGTGTTGGGCTATTTTAGACTATTGCACTACGGGCTATGCCGAAAATGCCACGGGTTGAGTGGCAAGGTGCATTGGATTATGTTCTTGCAGAGTGGTTTATATTTCAAAGGCCCAGCAGACGGCTAGAAAGGATCTCTTTTCTTAATTAGGCCTTCGCGATGGATGTCAGTGCAAAGGTTTCTACCATTGATTCAGTTCCGGTGTTAAGGGACTTTTCGGATGCGTTTCTTGTGGCTGGGCATGTCACAGGGCGAGGTTATGGATTTCAATATTGATTTGGTGTTGGGCACGATATCGTACGACTCCGACAGGAGTTATAGTAGTGGAAGGAGAAGCTTCAGGCTTTCTTGGTAGTGAGTTCGTTGGTAAGATAATATGGATACGTGTCTAGCTTGAGTTGGCTTGGTTGGCCCCGAATTTTATTGTTAAGGGATAGGTTGATTCGATCGTTAGTGAGCTTGTTAATGATCTGGGTAGATCTATGAGTTGTTTTTCACTGTTGTGAGACGTTATGATTTGTTGTCTATGGGCACATGTGGTGCGGTTCTTTTGGGGATTCATGGCGAAAGTCGAGCGGGAAGAGCAATTGGGTGTTGCTCGGTGAATGCAGTGTTGGTTATGACCTATTGGGGTTGCGTGTCGTATGTTATTTGTTTCACCGTAGGTGTAATGAATTGCTTTGGTTCCAGACATCAAATTTTGCATGGATGTCTATTTTTAGCATAGTGACTTGAGGTGTTTCATGTGTAACAGTGTTTGGATAGGATCACGCATTGTGGCGAGGCCACGTGGAGATATGACCTTTCGGGGTAGAATCAGTTGTTTTATTTATATGATGTGAGACGGGGTCTCAACCTTGTATGGTGATGGTATTGATGAACTTGAGGTACAGCTCTTTCGTTTGAGTCTTTTTTCACGATTTGAGTATGTTCAGACCGTTTCTTGTTGGTGTGTGTATCATGCAAGTTGTGGCTTAGGCCTGTATCGAGGTGATCGTTGGGGTCATTAATGAATATAAACATATTTGATTTCAGCTTGTTGGAAGGATAATATCGAGGTTCGGCTCGGAAATCTATTGTGGTATTAGTCAAAAGGGATGTGGCTTCATGAATGGTTGATCTGAGAAATGGTTACGGCTTGCTGCGTGTTTCATTTATCGTTGGCAGTATATGAAAGTATTGGAATAGGACTTTAGCTAAATAAGAGGTTTCCTATCGGTATTTGGTTGTTGTGGGTAACTACTGTGAATAGAAGTCATCGTTTTGAGTGCTTGGATTTCGTGGTATATCATATGATTCCACTTGAGGTTGCAGGTATGGGTTATTACAGCTAGTTCGGGGCTATTCAAAGTATAGGTGTGAGGTTTTGATCGTACTGATGGTGTCAGAAGTGAAAAAGTAGTTCTATGATTTATGGGCTAGACTGGATTGTGTAATTTCGGTTCAAATGTGTTATCAGACTTATATGAGATAGGATGACGTGGGATCACCCACGGGTATATGCTTGGTAAGGTTATTCAGCTGTTGGTTGGCTTCTAGGACAACTCTGCGTACGCTCGAGGACGAGCGATGGTTTAAGTTGGGGAGGATGTGACGGCCCGACCAGTCATCTTATGAGTTACCACTACGTTTCCCCCATTTTATGCTTATTCATGTTTCATTATCAGTATTTGGTGTGTTATAGTTGATTTGGACTGGTGTTGGTAGAAATGAGGCATTTAGTCTCTTTTAAGAAGGCTTAAGTTGGAAAAGTCAACCGGACACTGACTTATGAGTTAGAAGACTTGGATGTGATTTTTGGTAATTTGGTTAGCTTCGAGAAATGATTTGTGCCTTAGAAGTGCGATCGGAATTGATTTTGGAGGTCCGGTGTAGAATTAGGCTTGAATTGGCGAAGTTAGTATTTTAGCGAATTCCGGTTGGTAGGTGAGATTTTGATCCGGGGGTCGGAATAGAATTCCGAGAGTTGCAGTAGCTTCGTTAGGTGATTTTGGATGTGTGTACAAAATTTCAGGTCATTCAGAGGTGTTTTGGTCGGGTTTTTGATCAAATGCGTATTTTGGAAGTTTTTGAAAAACTTAGGCTTGAATCCGATGTGATTTGATGGTTTTAGCATTGTTTGATGTGATTTGATGATTGGAACAAGTTTGAATGATATTTTGGGATGTGTTGGTGCTTTTGGTTAAGCTCCCGGGGGCCTCTGGGTGATTTCGGATGGTTAACGGATGTTTTTCTAGGACTTGGGCTGTGAAGAAAATTGCAGATCAGTGTTGCAGACATTTGTTCTATGCGATCGCATGAGTAGAGCTGCGATTGCATAGAAGGATTTTGGGGGCATGGTCATTTGTTCAATGCGATCGCGTGGCAGTGGCGCGATCGTACAGAGGAAAATTGGGAGCCTGGATTTTTGTTCAATGTGATCGCAATGATGTATATGCAATCGCACAGTTTAAGTTGTCTGGTCAATGCGATCGCGGGGTCCCTTATGCGATCGCATAGGGTTAAATCAGAGGTAAATATTTTTGTGCTATGCGATCGCAGTGGCTTGTATGCGATCGCATAGAGAAAATCTGGGCTGGACAGAAGGGTTTTTAATAACATTTCATCCGTAACCCAAGCCCCATTTCCACCATTGTTGAGTATCATTGAGAGCTTTTGACGAGGTTTAAAGAAGGTTTTGACTGGGAATCGATTGGAGGTGAGTCCTATGGCTTAGAAACATCATTTTATTGAACAATCAACCCTTAAATTCATGGAAATTTGAGTAAAATCGGAAGAACTGGGGCTTGACTTTTGAAATAAAAATTTGGGATTCGAGGGAGCATTTGAGCTCGGATTTTGGTAAATTTAATATGTATGGACTCGTGGCGAGACGAGGAATCTGGTGATGTAAATTTTTTAATTTTTTTAGAAGTGGGCCCGAGGCTCGGGTTTTGCTAATTTCGAGATTCTTGATATTTTTTGATTGTTTTCGATTGGGTGTTGTTCCCTTAGCATATTGTGATGTATTTGCTATGATATTGGCTAGATTTGATGCGCGTGGTGGCCAGTTTGAGGGGCAAAAGGTCGCGAGCTAGATATTTCGCCGGTTCGAGGTGAGTAATGATTGTAAATGATAGTCTGAGGGTTTGAAACCCCAAATTTGCACACCGTAGTGCTATATTGAGGTAACTTGCACGTCGGATAGCGAGCATGGGGTAGAGCACCGTTGCGGGATTATGACTTGGTCCGTCCCGGTTGTTGATTTTACCGCGTAATTGACTGAAACTTACTTTATATTATCATGAGTTGGGCTGATTGCCATATTTGGGCTTCGTGCCAATTATTTGAATCCTTTAGGGATTGATATCACTGTTTTCACATTATTTTTGCGTATTATTGATCTCGGTCCAAGGGTTTCAATACTATTTCGCAAACTCAGCCATCTTCTAAGATTTGAAAACTTAAATTATATTTTGTTGACGTTTTGAGCTGAGAGCTATTATTTTAACATTGCCCAAGTGGCTTATGTGCATTTATGGACTGAGCATGGATTGGGCTGCGCGCCGCAGCAGTTGTGAGCACGTGATTTTTGCCCTAAGCAAATTATTTCTAGAAAAATCCAAACAAAATAATTTTTTTAATTTTGTTAATATTTGTGGCATTTTTGTGTTAATTAGGTGCGTAATAGTTCATATTAAATAACACAAAATATACATATGCATTAGGATTATTAGTTTTACAATTAATTCATTCTTTAAACAAATTAATGGAAAATCAAAAATAGCATTTTTAGTGTTTTATTGAAATAGATATTAAATAAATTTTTTTGAAATTAATTATTTTAATAAATTAATAAAATAAATACAAAAATACAAAGAAAAAAATACAAAAATACACAAGAAAGTATGATACAAAAATACAAAAAGATTTGGGCTAAAAAATCGGATCAGTTATTAGCCCAAGATCATAAAATGTCCAGGCCCAAAGAGAAATTTACCCGGTCAGCCCCAGCTCTAAACCAAACGACGACATTTAAGTAAGCTCAATCCCAGCCCTTGAAAACATTGATCCAACGGTCGTGTGACTTGATTTCATTAAAATAAAAACGACATTGTTTAATGCTCATCCAATCTCAGCCGTTAAAATTGGCTCATCCAACGGTTGAAGTTCATTAATACCTTTTTAATATATTTCATATACCAAACTAAAATCAAAAAAATATTTTCCATCCTTTCACCCTTCATCTTCCTCAGCCGCCTCTAATCCCGTGACCAAACCCGCCGGAACCCTACCGGCGGGAGACGCCATTGATGCCAATCAACTCGCCCTTAACACCATAGGAGCATCTGAACCTCCTCTTCCCACCCCTCTATTTCTTTTTCCTCGAATAAGTCCCCATCTTCTCGAATATTCAATTTAGTCTCGCCGGAACCCTACCGCCGGCGAACATCACCTATGCCAATAGCCACCAAAATAACACCCCAGCCTCCTCATGAGACCCTCTTCCCATTTCCCTTTATGGTTTCTTTTGAATCTTGCCAGAAAGCTTCAAATATCAATTTTAAAGTTTTCCGGCCAAGATTCAAGGCATGCCAAAAATTCCCAAAATAACACCATGAACTCCTCTTCTCATCTTCTATCCTAATCCATCAACCTTTTCCTTCGAATCTTCTTCAAACTCGTCAAAATTCAAAGTTTGAGTTTTCTGGTCAAGGATTCAAGTTAAAATCTTTATGATTTTTGACCATAACATCCTTAACCACGTGTTTTCTTATGGAAACACATGGTTGGGGATGTTACTGGTCAAGAATCTCGAAAGATTTTATAAAAATGGCTGGCTAGAGTTTTCATTACATAAATGAGTTCATGTCTTAACTCTTTTCTTTTCTTTCTGTCTTCTTCATTTGTTTTATTGTTAGTTCTTTTATTAGATTGTGTTAATTGAGAATTTTAGTTTAAATCCTGTTGATTTTCATTATGTGGTTAATACATCTATAGATTTTGGTTAAGTCTAAAAATAAATTCAGATAGCTCTTCATATTCTGATTAGTTTAATAGGGATGTAATTAATTCAATAGTTTTGGTATCTTTTTCTCTGTTGGTGATGTTTAGTTGTGCTTGAATTTCCTTTTGTTTGATTTTAATTAAAGGTTAGTGTTGTTAGTTTCTTTCAAATTTTCAGTGTTTGATTCCATTAGTCTAATTTGACATAATTAGGTTTTCTTCATTTCTTATTTCAAATTTTCAATTTTTTGTCTTTCGAAATTGATTTCCTCAAAGTGTTGGTAGTAACTTTGTGGCATCTTTCAATTTTATTTTGATGTCTTGTTGGATTTTTGTTTGAATAATTCGATTAGTAGGTTAATTATTCATTCGTTATTAATGTAGTGTTTAAGATAGGATTGCTTGGATACAGCTAAACAAATCAATACAGGATAATAATTTCAGGGGATCAAGGGAAGGTCTAACAGTAATTTTGAGGAGTAACAGGGGTAATTTGGGTATAGAAAAATGGCAGGATCACTCAAAATAATAAATATTAAAAGGAAGTAGGGGTATAACAGGGATTTCAAGGAAATAGAACCTTCTAGAGGGGGCTATAGTGTATATCTTAAGTAAATAATTGCACTTACTTGTGCAACAAGTTAGAAATTAGAGGTTTAAAATAGAAATAACATAGGGACTAATATGTAAAAAAAATTAAAATTCCCTCCCATTTGTGCCTATAAATAGGCAGTAATTCTGCCTAATTGAGAAGTTTTGGAAACCCTAAAAAAAGAATTCCCAAAAAATATCTACATAGTTCCAGATCTGAAATTAGTATCTCAGATCTCAATCTCTTCTTCTAGATCTGAAATTGCTTCCAAAAAATCCAAAAACAACTAAAAATCAATAGAAAATCCAAAATAGCTACTGATCCATCGAAATCTTCAGCTTAATTTCAAATTTAGTTGATTTTGAATGAGTTTGGATCCAATTGAGCTTGAT
>MU720827.1:14794-32615 GCA_026770625.1 Nicotiana glauca
TCATGCAACCCAAATCCAAATCCGAAAACGTCGAATAAGAATGTGTCAAGGATCCGGGTGCATTTCATGTGACGTGATCCGAGAACATGTGCTTAAACGACGTTCACTTTCTTAAATAAAATAATTGATAAAAGCGGTAATTAATTTTAAAATTGCACAAGTAAGGTAACATGTACAAAAAAAAATTAATTTTTAGCTAAATATAACAGTTGAGCGACCGTGCTAGAACCACAGAACTCGGGAATGCCTAACACCTTCTCTCGGGTTAAAAGAATTCCTTACCCGAATTTCTGGTTCGCGACTGTTAAACAGAGTCAAACCCTTCCTCGATTGGGGATTCAAACCGGTGACTTGGGACACCATAAATCTCCCAAGTGGCGACTCTGAATCTTAAATAAAAATGAATCCCGTTTTGATTGTCCTTAAATTGGAAAAACTCCTTTCTTACTATATCCCTTCCCGGGATGTAGTAAAAGCTGATAAAGCTTACGTAAAAAGGAGGTGTGACAGCAGTGTTATATGTGCATTTCTGGACTGAGCATGGATCGGGCTGCACGCCGCAGCGATGTTATATTGATATTGAGGTTGATATCCTAGTTGATGCCACGAGATGGCTTGATATTGCACTTGGGCTGTAGGAACCCCTCTGGAGTCTGTACACACTTCCAGTGAGCACCATCGACGTTAAATGGATCGGGCTGCACGCCGCAGGGGGTACCGGAGCGTACCGCCATATGTATTGCATTGCACTCATGTATTTGTTCCTATTTGTTTTACTTGTCATGACATTCCGGCACTCTCATTTCATTGGCTTCCATGCTACTTCTTGCTCTAATTACCTGATACCCTGGTGTTATTTGCTAGTGGAGTGCTGTGCCCGAGGGGCTGACTTTTGTGTTGTCTTTCACTACTTGTTTCGCATTCATTTACTTAACTATTAGAGAAAGATATTTTCAAAAGAGGTTTTAAACTGAGCCCAGATATTTCTAATGATTTCACGATTTCACTGTTTTCTCAAAGGGTTACACTCTCCTATATAGCATGATGGATTGCTTTACGTGATTTCTTGCTGCTCGGTTATTATTTACTTTTATTACTCACTAAGTTGGGGTACTCACTTTACACCCTGCACTTCGCGTGCAGATGCAGGTATTTGTTTACCCGGTAGCGGGTTTGAGCTGGTTGAGGATTTTGCTATCGTAACTGAGCAAGGTGACCGGCAGCGTTCGCGGCACCGGATTTCTTCTTTTTTATTCTAAATTTTAATCCATGTATTACAGACCTTGTAGTTGTATTAGAAATCCTTGTAGATGCTCGTGACTTGTGACACCCCGGTCGGGCTGTGTGGGATTGTAATTACATTAATTAATTTCATTAAATCATTCTCGAACTGTTATATAACTGATTAACTGCTTAAAAGTGGTGTTCTAAAATGGTCTGGCTAGCCTTGTCTTCACGAGAGGCGCCATCATGACCGGAGTGGGGGTTTTTGGTCGTGACAAGTTTAGATGATTATTTGGATATATGTGCATAAAATTCAGATTTTTATGTTATTCATATATGCCATTTTCATGTTGAAAATTCATAAAGGATCAAGAACCTTTATAAATACTTTTGAATGTTTATTTCATTCTTATGTCATGCCTTACATTTAAGGATACCATTATGAGTATGTATAAAAGATTTAGTCTTGAAATGTCACAAGAAGAAGTTTTAGAAAGAAAATTTTTTTTTTTCTGAGAAGGGGTCATCGTCCAGGCCGAGGGTCCTGACCAAGGTGTTGACTTCCTGAAACTACTTGTGCCAAAGTAGGGAGCACACGAGCCAAGGGTCTTGTTGCTGAGAAATTACTTAGCCATGCTAAGGTATGATACATGAGCGCTGAGAACTATGAAGCGAGTAGCACCTCGTGGATTGGGCCTATTCAATCAGGTTGGGATCGAACCCGTGCCGATCACACGGTGACTGAGACAAAATTAAGTCATGATAGTTGGAACTCACAAAGTATAAAGTGAAGTATTTTTTTTTTGAAAGAAAAAGAAAAGAAATTGTTTTAAAATATTCAGAAACTGCTATTATGCAATTATTTAGAATTATTCTTATAATCTTTATGTTTTACATGCATTTATAACCTTTGCTCATAATATATATGTTATTAAAGTTTCGCCCCCTGTTGTTGAGACTCACTGAGTACAATGGATAGTATTGACATTCTCTTTTGGGAACTTACGTTGGTCTGCGATACAACGTAGGAACCGGATTTGCAGGCGAGCAGGCTACGAGTTAGGACTTCCTTCTCTTCCAGTGCTATTGGTGAGCTCCGCTTTTGTTCGTGGAGTATTCCTTAGAGTTGTCTTTATTTATTTATTTCTTTGTTACTTAGAGAACTGGCCAAGAAATCTAATATCTTGAGCAGTGCGTCAGTTTATCAGTAGAGGCTTCATAGATATAGTTATTGGGTTGAGATTCATATGTTATTTTATAATAACTTAGCATTAATGCAGTAGTTACTACGAATAAAGTTTGGGAGTTGATTTATTTAAATATTTGAATTAATCAAAAGTATTTAGTTAGAGTATTGTTTTATTGCATATAAAGTTTGGATTTATAATAGGTTTGATAAGCAGAGATGGTTTGCTCGGTCATGTTTAGTGATCGAGTGTCGGTCTCGGCTTGTTCAGAAAATGGGTCGTGACAAACTTGGTATCAGAGCCTCGGGTTTATGGAGTCCAAGGGGTCTATGAAGTCGTGTTAGTAGAGTCTTGTTTGTGGGTATGAAGCGCACCATACTTATAAATAGGAGGCTACAAGCATTTAGGAAAAATCTCATTTTTTCATACTTTAGATCGTGCAGTAGATCCTACCTCAAAAAAAAATTATCTAATGTATTCGTTTCTCCAAAACTCGCAGAAATGGCTCGTACTCGCAACTCTGACACCGACACACAGGATGTTGCTCAAGAAACTATTGCTACTATTGTGGCTCAAGGCAGAACTAAAAAGGCTTCAACTCAGAAAAGGAAGGGTAAATCTACAAATGGGGTTCAAGTACCCCGGGTTGAATATGAGGAAGGGGTGGAGCATAATGATCCAGTACCTCAGGATCCAGTACCGCCCCCAATAGCAGCTTCGACTCAAACAACTATATCCCCAAAGGTGGGTCAGATGTTTAATGCAGTCAGCAGTGTTATGGAGATGTTTAAAGCCTTTATGGCCAACCAGAACGGGAGAAGAGATGAGATTCCACCTCAATCAAATAGACAAAACAATTCTGAGTCCTCAAGCGTAAATGAATTTTTAAAGTTGAGTCCTCCAGTGTTCCATGGTTCTATAGTTGATGAAGATCCGATGTTGTGGCTGGAGGGTGTCAAGAAAGTCCTCTGTGTGATGAAAGCATTTGATGATGAAGTTGTGGAGCTAGCTGCTTACCAGCTTAGAGATGTGGTCGGCGTTTGGTTTGAGATGTGGTAAAATGAAAGAGATGAAGAGGATGGTCTACCTACTTGGGAAGAATTTGAAGAGGCCTTCATGGCTAACTTTATCCTAGAAGAGGATAGAGAAGCTATGGCTACAGAGTTCGAACATCTCAAGCAAGGGAATAAAAATGTGCAAGAGTACTACATGGAATTCATAAGGTTGGCTAAGCAAACTCCTCACATCGTTAAGACAGAAAGAGCAAAGATTCGCAGGTTTGTTGGCAGTTTAGCTTACCACATTAAGGATACGACATCAGCTGCAGCAGTAGGGATGAAAGCCTTTTCCTCTGTTGTGGGATTTTCCAAGCACTTAGAAAAAGACAAACAATAAAGGATAGAAGAAAAAGAGCATAACAAGAAAGTCCGGACAACGGGCAGGTTTAATGGTACATCCAATGGAGGTGGAAGGTATTCCTCTAATAAGGAGTCATTATCACCAGCTCAATCCAGTCATCAGTCAAGTGGTGGGTCTTCCTTCAAGCGTACTCAGAAATATGGAAATCAGTCTCGCCAGAATCAGAATTTTAGGACATCATCCTCACATAGCCAGAGTCATGCTGAGCAACATTCATACCAGCAAGGTCTTTGTGGAACATGTAAGCGGCAACATTCAAGTCAGTGCAAGCTCGGGTTTCATGGTTGCTACCATTGTGGAGACATTAGTCATATAAAGGCCAACTGCCCAAAGTTGCAACGAAATTTCAGTAGTGGATCAACTCGTCCTTCTAGTTCCTCAGCTACTATAGTTGCACTACCTCAGGCTCGTGGTTCTCATAATCAGACCGGGCATAAAGCAGGTAGAGGTGCAGACCGAGTTACTTAGGGAGGGGGAAAACTTCGTTTGTTTCCTACACTTAATCGTCAGAGTGCAAAGGCATCTGCATAAGTTATTACAGGTATACTTTTAGTCTGCTTACATAATGCTTATTCCATAATAGATCCAGGTTCAACATTTTCATATGTGACTCCATATTTTGCAATTAACCTCGGACTAGAACCTAAACAACTTAGTGAGCCATTCCTAGTATCTACTCGAGTTGGTGAGTCAGTGGAAGTTACCAGAGTCTATAGAGGTTGTATAGTTTCAGTCCAAGGTCGCAACACCAAAGCCGATCTCATAGAGTTAGAAATGGTGGATTTTGATGTGATCATGGGTATGGAATGATTGTCTTCCTGCTATGCCATGTTAGATTTTCATGCCAAGATAGTCAGGTTCCAATTTCAAAATAAAGAAGTCTTAGAGTGGAAGGGTAGTTCAGCATCGCTTGTAGGCAAGTTTATTTCTTACCTTAAGGCACAACGAATGATCGATAAGGGGTGTCTCGCCTATTTGGCTCACATTATTAATCTAGAATCAGAACCACCAGCTCTTCAATCAGTGCCAGTTATTAGAGAATTTCCAGATCTTTTCCCAGATGACCTTCCCGGACTTCCTCCTGAAAGAATAATAGACTTTGGCATTGATCTCATGCCAGACACTCAGCCCATATCTATACCTCCTTATAGGATGGCTCTAGCAGAACTTAATGAGTTGAGAGAACAGTTGAAAGACCTTCCTGACAAGGGCTTCATCAGGCTGAGTGTTTCACCGTGGGGTGCCCCAATTCTGTTTGTCAAGAAGAAAGATGCGTCTCTCAGAATGTGTGTCGACTATCGGCAGTTGAATAAAATTACCATTAAGAACAAGTATCCACTGCCAAGAATTGATGATTTATTTGATCAACTTCAGGGTACAAAGTACTTTTCTAAAATAGACTTGAGGTCAGGATACCATCAGTTGAGAATCAGAAAAGAGGATATATCTAAAACAACCTTTAAAACTCGCTACGAGCACTATGAATTTCTAGTGCTATCTCTCGGGTTGACAACTGCTCCAGCTGCATTCATGGACCTCATGAATAGAGTTTTCAAGCCCTTGAAGGAGAATGAGCTTTATGCCAAATTTTCAAAATGTGAGTTCTGGTTGCAGTCAGTGGCATTCTTAGGCCACATGCTTCTAGTGAAGGAATAAAAGTAGACCCTTAGAAGACAGAAACAGTCAAGAACTGGCCTAGGCCGACAACGCCAACCAAAATCAGAAGTTTCTTGGGGTTAGCTGGCTACTATAGAAGGTTTGTAGAGGGGTTTTCCTCACTTGCAGCCCCATTAACTAAGTTGACTCAGAAAGCAGTTAAGTTCCAATGGTCAGACGCTTAAGAGCAGATCTTTCAAGAGTTAAAGAAAAGGTTGACCATCACACCTGTATTAACCTTGCCGACAGGTTCAGGTGGGTTCACGGTGTATTGTGATGCCTCGAGAGTTGGTCTCGGTTGTGTTCTTATGCAAAATGGAAAAGTTATTGCTTATGTTTCCAGGCAGTTAAAGAATCGTGAAAAGAACTACCCCACACACGACTTGGAGCTTGCAGCAGTGGTGTTTGCATTAAAAATACGGCGAAACTACCTTCATGGTGAGCATTCTGAAGTGTTTACAGATCACAAAAGCCTCCAGTACATTTTCAAGAAAAAAGAACTAAATTTGAGACAGAGAAGATGGCTCGAGCTATTGAAAGATTATGACATCAATATCCTTTATCACCCGGGCAAAGCTAATATGGTAGCAGATGCACTTTGTAGGAAGTCAATGGGTGTCTTGGCCCATCTTGCAGTACAAAGGCGATCTTTTGGGTCGAGAAATTCAAAAACTAGAAAATGATGGAATTAGATTGGATGAGACCGAAGAAGAAGATATAACTGCTTATGCCTTAGTGCAACCCTCCCTTGTTGTGCATGTTAAGGCTAAGCAAGACGAAGATCCATACATAGTGAAATTAAAAGATGGAGTCAAAAAAAAAGAAATTACTGCTTTCACTCTAGGAAGTGATGGAGTTTTGAAGTTGAATGATCGATTATGTGTGCCTGATGTTGATGGTCTTAGGAAGGCCATAATGGAGGAAGCTCGTAGTTCGAGGTACTCTATCCACCCAGGTTCTACCAAACTGTATCTAGATTTGAAAGAGCTGTATTGGTGGAAAGGCATGAAGAAACAAGTAGCAGATCATGTGGCTAAATGTTTAAATTGCCAGCAAGTCAAAGTTGAGCATCAGAGGCCTGGTGGCCTAGCTCAAGATATAGAGATACCACAGTGAAAGTGGGAGATGATTAATATGGATTTCGTAGTAGGTCTACCTCACACATACCATAAACATGATTCAATTTGGGTTATTATAGACCAACTGACAAAGTTCTCGCATTTCCTACCAGTAAAGACTACAGACTCTGCATAGCAGTATGCGCAGTTGTACATCAAAGAAATAGTCCGATTGCATGGTACTCCAATTTCAATCATATTTGACAGAGGCCCTCAGTTCATGGTGTATTTTTGGCAGGCATTTCAGAAAAGATTAGGTACCAAGGTCAATTGGAGCACCGCTTTCCATCCACAGACCGATGGTCAGGCAGAAAGGACAATTCAGACTCTTGAAGATATGTTGCGAGCATGTGTTATAGATTTTGGAGGTAATTGGGATGATCACTTGCCACTTATAGAATTTGCTTACAATAACAACTATTAGGCCAGCATTAGTATGGCTCCTTATGAAGCATTGTATGGGCGGAGATGTAGGTCTCCAGTGGGTTGGTTTGAACCAGCAGAGGTGTCGTTGATTGGTCCAGAGTTTGTTTGTGAGGCCTTGGAGAAAGTTCAGCTAATTAGAGAAAGAATTAAAGCAGCTCAGAGTCGTCAGAAGTCTTATTCTAACAAGAGGCATCGTGAGTTAGAGTTCATGGTTGGTGATAATATGTTTTTGAAAGTTTCACCAATGAAAGGAGTTATGAGGTTTGGTAGGAAAGGGAAACTTAGCCCTAGATTTATCGGATCTTATGAAATTCTAGAAAAGAAAGGAAATGTGGCTTATAAGCTAGCGCTACCCGTTGAGTTGTCCTCTGTTCATCCTGTCTTTCATGTGTCTATGCTTAGAAAGTACATTCATGATGAGTCGCATATAAAACCTGCCGATACTATAGAAATTAAAGAAGGTTTGACTTATGAAGAGGTACCTATAGAAATTCTCGATAGGCAAGCAAGAAAGTTGAGAACAAAAGATTTAGCAACGGTAAAAGTTTTGTGGAGTAATCATGATTCAAAAGAAGCTACATGGGAGGTCGAGGAAGATATGAGGAAGAAGTATCCTTATTTATTTGAGTAACAAGGTATGTGAACCAGGTTTGGCTCGATATTTATATTTCATTTATTAAATACAAGTTACCAAGTGTTTATGTCCTTCCTAGATTATACTTACTTGTTGTAGTAATTTAGTTATGCCATAGTATATTTAATTCATTGAAGTTTTTGTTGTGTTGAAAGATTTTTTTTCTTTGGTAAAAAACAAGTTTGGTGAAATGGTTAAGGCATTAAGAACAAATAATGGCATAGAGTTTTTCAACAGTGAGTGTAGTGAATTGTTTAATGCACTTCGGATTTTTCATCAAAGCAGTTGTCCATATACTCCACAACAGAATGGAGTGGTGGAAAGGAAACATAGGCATATCCTTTGATGTGGCTAAAGCACTCAAGATTTAAAGTAATATGCCAATCAGATTCTGGGGAGAATGTGTTAGAACAGCAGTATACCTCATCAACAAGATACCTACACAGGTCTTAAACAAAAGATCTCCCTATGAATTTTTGTATGGTAAACAACCAAGTATAGATCATTTGAGAGTATTTGGTTATTTGTGTTATGCAAGTACCCTTCCTAGAGGAGACAAGTTTGTTGCTAGAGCAAGAAGGGCAGTAATGATAGGGTATTCAGAGGCACAAAAAGGATACAAACTTTTTGATTTAGAATCTAACATTTTCTTTATTAGCAGGGATGTAATCTTTAGAGAAGATGTTTTTCCTTTTCAAGGTGAAGAAGCTTGTCAAGAGGATTTGTTCATTCTTGCACCGGCAAGCATGAACACTAATGAACCAGGAACATAGGGTGATGGTGTTCTTGCTAACACTCAAGAGGAGGAAGAGGCATTTCGTACTCTTCTCCCTCAACCAAGCCATACAACAGTCAACAGGAGATTTATCAAATACAGATTTGGATGGCCCAACAGGAGTAGATGCAGATATTCCAAATGCATCTAAAGATGTTGTACCTGAACCTCTAGCCATTATGTAGGAAGCTAAGCAGATCTGCAGGAACAGCAAGCAGCAACTCAACAATTGCAGTCATTTGAACCTGCTATCAATGCAGAATCTCCCATCCTTAGGATATCCAACAGAGGAACAAAACCAACAATTTGGCTCAAGGATTATGTTACTGGCTGAAAGCCATCAGGACACATTGCATATCTAATCTCCAATTATGTCAACTACACATATTTTCCAGAAGACTATCAAGCATAGCTCACCAGTTTCTCTGATCTCAGAGAACCAAAGACTTTCTATGAAGCCTCTATAGATGAGAAATGGATTAAATCTATGAAAGAAAAAATTCAAGCACTTGAATCTAACAAAACTTGGGAGATTGTAGAGTTGCCACTAGGGAAGAAAGCAATTGGCTCAAAGTGGGTGTACAAAATCAAATACAAGGCCAATGGTGAAGTTGATAGGTTCAAGGGACGCTTAGTGGCCAAGGGCTATACACAATAGGAAGGTATTGACTACCATGAAACCTTTTCCCCTGTTGCAAAAATAGTCACAGTAAGGACCGTGATTAGCCTTGCAGCCTCTAAAGGTTGAAAATTATTCAAAATGGATGTAAACAATGCATTTCTTCAGGGTGATATTTATGAGGAGGTCTACATGAATTTGCCACAAGGATTCCATAGGCAGGGGGAGTCTCAGGTTTGCAAGTTATTTAAGTCTCTTTATGGACTCAAGCAGGCATCAAGGCAATGGAATATAAAGTTGACTAATGCTCTTATTGAGGCAGGATACATGCAAAGTGCCTATGATCATTCCTTGTTCATAAAGAAGTCAGGAACAAAATTGGTGAACATTTTGATATACTGGGAGCAGTAGTGATATGATAGATGAAGTTAAAAGGAACCTACATAAGTCCTTCAAACTCAAAGACTTAGGAGAACTAAGGTATTTTTTAGGAATTAAAACCATGAGATCACACTAAGGCATACTACTGAATCAAATAAATTATGCATCGGAGCTTATACCAGAATTAAGACTCAGTGGTGCAGAGCCTACAAGTTCACCTTTGAGCAAAATCAAAAGCTTACTACTATTGACTATGATAAGCATGTAGGACTCAAAGGAGATGAGGAGCTGATAGATATTCGAGGCTACTAGAAGTTGATTGGGAAGTTGATCTATTTAACTATAACCAAGCCTGATATCTTCTTTGCAGTACAGGTCCTAAGTCAATTTATGCAACATCCAAAGCAATCACACTTATAGGCAGCTATGAGAGTGGTGAAATATATAAAAGGGTCACTAAGAAAAAGGAATATTATTGAAGAAGGGATCATTAGAAAAGATTATAGCCTATTGTGATTCAGAGTGGGCAGCCTGCCCAAACACCAGAAGATCAGTAACATGCTATGTTATTAAGCTTGGTAAATCACTGATTTCCTGGAAGTCCAAGAAACAACAGACAGTCGGTAGAAGTTCTACAGAAGTAGAGTATAGAAGCATGGCAGCTGTTAGTGCAGAATTGGTGTGGCTAGTTGGATTGCTGACGGAATTTGATGTGTCCTTATAGATGCCAGTAAAGGTTTTTTGTGATAGTAAAGCAGCTTTACAAATAGCCGCAAATCCAATCTATCATGAGCGAACAAAACATATAAAAGTATATTATTATTTTGTGAGGGAGAAGATTAAAAATGGATTGGTATCCACTCATTATATCTCTACAAGAGAATAGGTAGCAGACATGATGACCAAGGGCCTTGGAGTAGCTCAGCATCAAATGTTAACGTCCAAACTGGGAATGTTCAATGCTTTCCATTCTGCAGTTTGAGGGGGAGTATCAAGAACATTAGATAGATTTGGTTGTTAGTTAGTTAAGAAACTAATTGAGGGACCTAAGTGTAAACAAAAGAACTTGAGGGTCATATTGTTAGAGAGGATAAAGGGCATGTGAATATGTTAAATAGAACAGTGCCCTCCAGAAATCAGTTGTATCATTTCTTCCTATTCTATTGAAGCAAAAATGTTTTTGTCTTCTTCATCTCATCTCTTCATTTCTTCTTCTAGATTTCTCCAGATTCTTCTCAAGATTCAATTGCATGTTATGAAACTAGAATTATTGAGTGTAGATTCAACAATTTCACACCCGTGCTATTTTTACTAGTTTGAACGATCCAAATGTTATTGTGTTCTTAATTAAAACAATTTGCTTCACTTTTCAAGAAGAAGTTCGTCCTTTAAAACAAAAACAAAATTGACAATCTCCAAAATTTGGAATTTTTTCCAAAACCTTGTTCATTCTAGGTGCTATAAAATTACATCAATGATAAAAATCATTTATTGAAAATATCAGTTTTTTGAGTGTATACGGTCAAAGTCAGGTATGCCCGATTTTGTAAGCTCGGGGAGTCGCTTCAAGAAAAGTTCAAAACGGACCCTGCTCGAGCCCGATGGCGGAGTACATGACTTGAAGATCGAAGTGCTCGATGAACATCAAGGTCGGGTATGACCAACCTCGAGATAATACCATTATGTCTTAATAACAGAAAGAGCGAGATTCCAGCAGCGGCCCTAAGATCACGGCGCAAATTCCGGAATGGATTTGCACTAGGCGATTAGATAATTGTCCAACAAGATTCCAAAATAAGATTAGAAGTGTACCTTATTTAGGACCCCCTATTATATAAAGGGGAGCCCAATCATTTGTAAGACACGATTCACCGGAAAACGAATATACATTCTTCTTTTTCTTGCTTACTATTCGTCAGAGTTGCCGTATAATTTTGTTGTTCTTGCCAACCTACCTCGATACCACCACAACTCAAGGTCAAAACTTGGTTTGCATACTAGTTTGACTTGCTTTATTTCTTCATTTTAGATATTTAATTCCTTGTTTATCAATTGGTATTGGACTAAATCACGTATATTTAAAACTACAATATAAGTTTAAATGTTACTCCGATTTTAGGGTAAACAGTTTGGCACCCATCGTGTGGATAAGGATAATAATGATTATTTCAGTAATGATTCTGATAACACACGTTATTTTCACACTTGTTCTTATCAAGAATTTTTGTTCTCAGGTTAAAACATGTCAAACTCACAAAACGCACCCGTACATGGCGATGATGGTCTTGGATTTCATGGGGAAAACGATAATGTAATTGCTCCAGGAGCCGGTGTACCACAAATTAACCCTGGGGAAGTAGAGATCGCCAATCCAATCGATGTCAGTTTGCACATTGCTTTGAACATGGACTCAGGCACAAACCCCGGAGGAAGTGTGCGTAGCGAAGGCCGATCTGGTGGCCAAGGAACACTGGGTGTAGGAGATGAGGGAGTTGATCTCCAGGTTATATTCAAGATGCTACAGGCTCAACAGGCCGCTATTGCTCAACTTTAGAGTCAACATAGAACTCTGAGTGTGGTCGAGCCGGAAATCACTCGTTGTACCGAGCCAGTGCCGGAAAGGACGAGCGATAACGGATCAGGGACTGATCCTACAATTATGAAAATGCTCGAGGAGCTCACCAAAAGAATCGACTCGATAGAAAAGAAAATCAAATATAATGACAAAAAAGTGGAAACATACAACTCCCGAGTTGATTAGATACCGGGGGCACCCCTAATCTTAAAGGGTTAGGATTCAAAAAAGTTCATACAGAAGCCTTTTCCTTAGAGTACGGCTCCGAAGTCCATTTCAAAGAAGTTCCGTATGCCATATATACCGAAATACAATTGGACCACCGATCCTAATGACTATATCACCACGTACACATGCGGGATAAAGGGAAATGACTTAGAAGACGATGAGATCGAGTCCGTTTTGTTGAAAAATTTTGGGAAACTCTATCAAAGGGAGCAATGATTTGGTATCAAAACTTGCCTCTAAATTCTATCGATTCATTTACCATGTTAGCAGATTCTTTTGTGCAGGAGCAAGCCAGGGCCATAAAGTCGCAACGAGAAAATCAGACGTTTTCAAGATAAGACAAAGGGATAACGAAATGCTGAGGGAGTTCGTATCCCAATTTTAAATGGAACACATGGAGTTACAACCGGTTACAGATGATTGGGCTATTCAAGCTTTCACCCAGGGATTGAACGAGCGGAGTTCGATAGCATCACGACAATTGAAGCAAAATTTGGTTGAGTATCCAGCTGTAACTTGGGCAGATGTGCACAATCGATATCAATCGAAGATCAGATTGAGGAAGACCAATTAGGAGGCCCCTACGGTTCGGTACATCCAAACAGGTTGGCAGTTAAGGCCCCGAGGGACATCGAAAGGGAGACAAGGTCGAACAGAGAACAGTATCAGCCATATATCGCAAATCGAATAAACATTGGTTTGGGAAGAAATCCTCCTCGGAATGATCGAAGAAATGATCGAGGAAAAAATTCTCGGGGACTTATGAGCAAGAGTTGTTTTGATAAACATGCCAATCCCGTAGAGGCACCTCAATTATCGGAGTATAACTTTAGCGTCAATGCATCAGGCATTATCTCGGCAATCGGAAGGATCAAAGATACTAGGCGACCGAGACCCATTCAAACCGATCTTTCCCAAATAAACCCAAATTTGATGTGCAAATATCATGGAACGCATGGTCACAAGACAGGATTACAGGCAATTAAGGGAGGAGGTAGCCCGTCTATTCAACAAGGGTCACCTTCGAGAGTTCCTTAGCGATTGGGCCAAGATCCACTTCAGGGACAAAGACGCCAGTAGGAAAAATAAGCAAGAAGAACCATAGCATGTCATTCATATGATCGTTGGCGGGGACGATGTTCCACAATGGCCTGTATTCAAACGCACAAAGGTATATATTACTAGGGAAAAGCGGACTGAGATTATGTGCCCGAGGGCTATCATTCAATGACGAAGAAGCAGAAGGCATTTCTTAACCACACAATGACGCTCTGGTAATTTCTATATTATTAAATAAAGTTCAAGTTAAGCGTGTGTTAGTGGATCCAGGTAGCTCGGAGAATATCATCCGATCGAGGGTCGTGGAGAAACTACGCCTACAAGATCAAATTGTGCCCACAACTCGGTCTTAAACGGCTTCACCATGGCCAATGAAACAACTAAATGGGAGATCACATTTCCAGTAAACATGGCTGAAACCATTCAAGATACTAAGTTCCACATGATCGAGAGCGACATTAGATACAACGCCATACTCGGAAGTCCCTGGATTCACAATATGAGGGCAGTTCCCTCAACTCTCCACCAAATGATGAAATTCTCAACATTGGACGGTGTGAAAGCGGTGTATGGAGAACACCATGTGGCAAAAGAAATATTTGCAGTTGACGAGGTAGTACCAGTATTGACTTTATCGACTTCGGAGAGGTCGAGCATCAAAGGCAAACAGGAAACCAAATAGCAATCACAGACACCAGCCTCAACCGAATCGTGAAAGCAGGAGGAAAAAGATGAAGAGGAGGATTTTCTGACCCCTCGAACCTTTATTGTTCCCGAAGACTCCAAGCCATTAAATCAACTGTCGAGGAGCTGGAATAAGTTATATTGATCGGTCATCTTCCCGGGCGAAAGGTATACTTGGGAACGGGGTTAACCCAAAAACTCAGGAAAAAGCTTATTCAATTTCTTATCGATAACATAGATTTTTTGCTTGGTCCCATTTAGATATGATAGGAATTCCACCAGAGATAATAACGCATCAACTAAGCCTTGACCCTAGGTTCAAACCGGTGAAGCAAAAGAGAAGGCCCTAGTCTGAGGTAAAGCATGCATTCATAAAGGTCGAGCTAACCAAAAACTTCTCAAAATAGAGTCCATTCAAGAGGTATAATACCCCGAACCATTAGCCAATGTAGTCGTAGTCTCTAAAAAAGGGAACAAACTTAGAATGTATGTAGATTACAAGGATTTGAACAAGGCATGCCCTAAAGACTCTTTTTCACTGCCTAACATTGATCGCATGACCGATGCCATGACTGGCCACGATATCCTCACCTTTATCGACGCCAATTCCGGGTACAATTAAATTCAGATGAACCCAGAGGACCAAGAGAAGACCTTGTTTGTCACCAAGTATGGAACATATTGTTACAATGGAATGCCCTTCGGGCTAAAAATGTAGGAGCTACTTACCAACAACTAGTAAATAAGATGTTCGAAGAACAAATAGATAAGTCAATGGAAGCTTATATCGATGATACACTAGCTAAAGTCCCTGCGCACATAGGACCATTTAGCTCATTTGCAGGAAATGTTCGGGATTTTGAGGAAATATAACATGAAACTCAACCCCAAGAAACGTGCTTTCAGGGTCGGCTAGGGCAAGTTCCTAGGCTTAATGGTGTCAATTCGGGGCATCGAGATCAACCTCAATAAAATCAAGGCCATTGAAGACATCACCATTGTGGACAGCATAAAAGTCGTATAGAGGCTAGCTGGGAAGATAGCTGCCTTAGGCCAATTTATCACAAGGTCATTAGATTGAAGCCACAGGTTTTTCTCTATACTCAAGAAGAAGAATGATTTCACCTGGAACCCGGAGTGCCGACAAGCATTAGAGGAATTAAAATGATATCTGTCAAGCCCACCATTGCTTCACACTCCGAAGGCAGACAAGAAACTCTACTTATACTTGGCGGTGTCGGAAATCGCGGTAAGTGGCGTCCTAGTTCGAGAAGACCAAGGTATGCAATTTCCCATTTACTATGTAAGTTGAACCTTATGAGAAGCAGAAACTAGATATCCACACTTATAGAAATTAGCATTTGCACTAATAAGCGCTTTAAGGAAATTGAAACCATACTTTCAATGTCATCCAATATGTGTGTTAACCACTTACCCACTTCGTAATATTTTGCACAAACCCAAACTTTCGGGTCGATTGGACAAATGGGCCTTCAAACTCAATGAGTACGATATCGAGTATCAACCCCGAACGACCATCAAGTCTCAAATTTTAATGTACTTCGTGGCCGATTTTGCGCCAACCCTCATGACTGAAGTTGAAAAGGAACCCTTGTTAAAGTCGGGTACATCATCGGGGGTATGAACCCTTTTCACAGATGATGCTTCTAATGTGAAGGGGTCCAGGATGGGCATCGTTTTGAAACCACCCACAGGTAGCACTATCAGACAATCTATCGAAACTTCTAGGTTGACTAACAATGAGGTCGAGTACGAGGCCATGATTGCAGGTCTCAAGCTAGCTAAAAGCTTAGGGGAAGAAGTCATTGAATCCAAGTGCGACTCTTTATTGGTGGTGAACCAAGTAAACAAAATCTTCGAAGTTCAAGAGGATAGAATGCAAAGGTATTTGGACAAGCTACAGATGACTTTGAACCACTTCAAGGAGTGGAAGGATACAATGCAAAGGTATTTGGACAAGCTACAGATGACTTTGAACCACTTCAAGGAGTGGACTCTGGATTACGTACCTCGCGAACAAAACAGTGAGGTTGATGCACTTGCAAATTTGGGATCATCAGTTAAAGAAGATGATATTATACTGGGGACTGTGGTCCAGTTATCGAGATATGTGGTCGAGGAGGGTAAATGCCGAGATAAACTCTACAAGCTTGACCTGAGATTGGAGGAATAAATATATCGAGTATCTAAAGAATGGAAAGCTCCCATAGGACCCTAATGAGTCGACGGCCCTACGAACCAAAGCTACGCGATTCATGTTAGATGAGGATGGAACATAATACAAAAGGACTTTCGATGGACCACTGGCAGTATGTTTGGGGCCGGGAGACCCCGATTATATTTTACAGGAGGTTCATGACAGCACTTGTGGGAACCACTCTGGCGCCGAATCTTTGATTCACAAAATCACTAGAGCAGGATACTACTGGGATAGCATGGAAAAACACACCAAGCAGTTTGTTCGAAAATGTGCTAAATGTCAAAGGTTTGCACCGATGATCTATCAGCCCGGGGAACAACTTCATTCAGTCCTATCCACATGACCATTCATGAAATAGGGAATGGATATAGTTGGCCCTGTGCCAACGGCTTCGGGTAAAGCTAAATTCATTTTGTTTATGACTAACTACTTTTCTAAATGGGTAGAAGCACAGTCCTTCGAGAAGGTCAGAGAAAAAGAAGTTATAGACTTCATCTGGGACCACATCGTGTGTCGATTCGTGATACCTGCTGAAATCATATGCGACAAAGGAAAGCAATTCATCAGCAGCAAGGTAATGGAGTTCTTCGAGGAACACAAAATAAAAAGGGTCTTATCAACGACGTATCACCAAAATGGAAACGGACAGGCCGAATCGACGAACAAGACTATCATTCAAAACTTAAAGAAAAGGTTGAACGACGCTAAAGGGAAATGAAGAGAAGTTTTACCTGAAGTTCTCTGGGCATATCGAACGACATCGAAGTCCAGCTCGAGGGCAACTACATTCTCCTTAGTATATGGCTCCGAGGCCTTTATTCCAGTCGAGGTCGGGGAACCTAGCGCCAGATTTCGACATGCAACGGATGGATCAAATTATGAGACCATGAATACTAGCCTTGAACTATATGACGAAAAACGAGAAATATTGGACATATAAAGAGATTTAATAATCAAAATTTTAGTTGAATTCAAAGTACTAAATATTAGGAAAATAGTGAAATAACTATTTTGTCCAACGTGAAATCAAATTTTAAAGAGTAAAAACGGCGAACGATATTTCGCTAAGGGTATTCGTGCTTTTAATATATATATATATATATATATATATATATATATATATATATATATATATATATATATATATATGCTGGCTATTTTTAGTCTAAGGGATTAAATGTGTTGTTATTTGTGTTAATTCTTCTTCAATAATTTAACTCCAATTTGTACCCATATATATTCCCCGATTTCTTTGTTGGTTAAGAATGATCTTACAAATTCCAGAAATGTTTTCACGATTCAGCTAAAGATTTGTTGATTACCAAATGTCTTACAACTTACAATTATTTTTCCAACTAATATGACTGACAATTCACATTCTTTAAAGATAACGGCATTAATTTTATGGCTGACCATTTATTGAGAACACTCCAATTAACGGCGTTAAATCACTCTGCTTAATTTGTTTGGTAGTATTTTTTTTTACTTAAAAGTTGATTTTACTAATTTTTGGAGTTAAAATCAGTCTCATTCGGTTCATCTTTATTAAATAAAAAATGTAGTCATTCAAATAAAAAGTACACCAAAATACTAGGGGGGGGGGGGGGAAATTTTG
>MU720827.1:33657-48768 GCA_026770625.1 Nicotiana glauca
GGGGGGGGGGGGGGGGGGAAATTTGGCCGATAAGTCAAAACTAGTTTCATTCTCTAATTAAAAAGTGTATAAAAAATGTATATCATATGTATATAATACAAACATATACATAAAATATTATATTTTATTAGCTATATTTATAAAGCGGCGAAAAATATATATTTCTCAAATACTACATTGTGAGTTTAATTTTCCGCATATTAAAATACTTGTTAAATCACTTAACTTATTTGCAATTTGGAAAACAGAAAACAACAAAAATTGGGAACAAGGAGCATAGAAATGCTTCCGCAGATAAAAAATGGTTTCTATTTCTCTAAGGTGACAGTGTATTGGGAAAAGTTATTTTTATATATATTGAAGCGGTTGAAAGATATATGTCATGATATGTGGATTGCTAAAAGAAAGATTATCGGCAAGGAGTAATTACAGAGGTAAGAGATATAACAGACACGAGCAGAGATTCAAAAGACTCGGTGCTCGTACCTATTTACGTTCAAAGGATAAAGAGAATGAACCTGATAGCAAAAGAGGGTACGGATATAGTATTTAATAAGCATTAAATACTGAAAGAATCTGTATTGCATTACAATGATTATCATTTATAACATAGCATTAAATGCTTTAATTGTCTATAATGACCTTATTATGACAAAGGCAAAACATATCTCCTAGAGATAGCTATAAAAAGGGGGAGCCTGATCATTTGTAAGGATATGAAATACTACTGGAATATACTGATTTATTTCTCTTTCTATTCAACTTTTATTTACATCCATTATTCTTATTTTTATTCGATTATCAGTAACTCGAGTTCTTCTAAAATAAGTTTTGGCCGAAATTCCATTTGGTTAAACAAATTGGTTCTGTTGCCAGGAACTATGAAAATCGTTTTGCTTTCTTAAGTCAATTCTCTCATCAAACAACTTACTATGTCGAATATCAATAACAATAGTCAACAAGGTCTTCAACAACAAAAAAATAATGCAGGTAACGGGACTCCACCTCCTTCACCACATGATTCACAACGTCAGTCACGAGAAGGAACTCCAGATGGCTCTAAGACAAACAATGGAGTTGCAAATCAAAACGGAATCGAGGATGATGCCTTAAAAAATCTGATTTCTCAGCAAGTCAGTAATGTGCTCCGTGCTTTTACTAGTTAATTTCCACTTGCGCCACCAACACCACATCCGAATCAGAATACATTCAAAAACCCACGTTCTAGGCTCGTTCATTCAGTCACTGGTGGAACTCCGAGCGAGTCTCGTGATGGTAAACCAAGTAACTTAGTTAATTCTGATTTATAAAATTTAGTTCTAACCCTGCAGAAGCAGCTCAAGGAACAAAGCGATCACATAGAGCAAATACCTGGAGTACCACTTGTTATCAAAGGAATAGACATAGACGAATACTCACCACAACCATGGAAGCCAAGTTCTGCTCCGGTACCTATTCCAAAGAAGTTTAAAATGCCTAATATTCCAAAATATGATGGCATAACTGATCCACGAGATCACGTGACAGCATTTACAACTGCCGTGAAAGGCAACGACTTAACCAAAAAAGAAATTGAATCAGTATTGGTCAAGAAATTTGGTAAAACACTCACCAAGGGAGCATTGACATGGCATTCTCTTTTACCTGAAAATTCTATAAATTCTTTTGCTGAGCTTGCAGATTCATTTATCAAAGCGCATTCAGGAGCTCAAAAAGTCGAGAAAAGAATGGAAGATATTTTCAAAATAAAGCAAAGGGAATCAGAGTTGCTTAGAGAGTTCGTGGATAGATTCCAGCGTGAAAGAATGATGCTACCACGTGTACCAGACAATTGGGCAGCTATAGCCTTTAGCAGTAATTTGAATGAGAAAAGCTCATAAGCCCGAGGCGACTCAAGGAAAGTCTTCGTGAATTCCCAGCAACAACTTGAAATGACGTTTACAACAGATATAACACGAAGCTAAGGATAGAAGAAGATATTATCTCGCGGTCTCAAAAAGAGGAAAAGGTGGGTTCGAGACGTACGGAAACCGAAAAAAGGTCCGGCAAAAACAAACACGAACCATATATGGGCCCAATGTGAAAATATTCACGATCAAAGAAGGACAATTAAAGTTATGACCATAGATCAAGGAATAGAGAGTCGGGTTCATCATCAAGGTTTGGGAACTCGCGAGAGACGCGAGATGATGATAGAAACTTGAAGGCAAGATTTGGCGGTTACAATTTTCATGTCAGCACTTCAGAATTAGTAACGGTATTAAGAGGCATGGGTGATAAGGTGCGATGGACAAAAGAAATGAGATCAAATCCTAACAGGCGCAATCCTGATCACTAGTGCGAATTTCACAACGATCATGGTCATAAAACAGCAGATTGTAGATTGCTACAAGGAAAAGTTGATCATCTATTAAAGCAAGGGTATCTCACCGAATATTCAGTGAGAAAGGTAAGCGAGCATACATGAAGAACAGGCAGGAGCTCTCTAAACCTCCTTCTCCCAAAAGGACTGTTAATGTTATAAGCAGAGGCAAAGAAATCAATGGTGTGACGTACACAGCAGCCAATAAAGTTTCAAAAGTCACAATTACCCACGGGAAGCGGGTACGACATGTTTTGGAGGAAGAAAGTATTACATTGATGATGCAGATGCGGATGGTGTGAGCACGTGATTTTTTCTCTATATGAATTGCTCCCATAAATTTAAAAAAAAAATAATTTCTTCCATTATTTGTAAATTTTGTAAATTTTTATGGCATTTTTGTTAATTACTTGCATTTGTCTGTGCATGTTAATTTTGTGTAATTCATGCAAAATACAAAAAATATGTTGTATTTGCATTTAGAATTTACTTTTATATTTTAGAAAAATAGAAAAATCACAACAAAAAAATAACTCATTTTTCCGGTTTAATTTGAGCTTCAAATTTTGGGAGTTTTTCTTTTAATTTGATTTTTAATTAATTGTACTAATTATTAGTTAATTAATTCAATGTGGTAGGATTAATTTGATTTAGGAATTAGTATAGGTTTTATTTTATTTTTTATTTTAAAAAGAAATTGAAAAGAGTTTGAAAATAAAAAGAATTAATTTGAAAAAGAAGAAAGAAAAGGAAGTGAAGAAGTGAGATGTTGGGCCAAAATTCGAATTCACCCAAACCCAAATTGATTTTTCCGTTCAAAAAATAGCATCCCAAGACCAAATTGATCCCCACCCTGTCCAAATCAGCTAGTCTCTCAGACCATCCAAACGACGTAGTATAAGGACAATACGATGTCGTTCCGAGTTCAGTGTGCCTTAAGAGATCCTGGCCCTTCATCTTCTTTCATCTAACGGCCACGAAGGCTTCATCACATTTACATAAAATTATCCAAACGCCCAAATATTATAACCTAAGACATATTTTTCATCTTCTCTTTCACCTCCCTATCTTCACTGTTGCCCAACATCTACCGGAATTCGCCACCGGTGGCGGTGTATCTCCAAACTCCACAAAATCTTGACCATATCACCCCCGTTATCTCCCCGTTCAGAATCCGCCATTAGGTTTTTCCAAAAACTACTCAATCCATCCAAATCTCAAATCCAAGCTTGCCGAGAATCTGACTTTGTACCATTTCTTCTTTCTCTTTTCTCCTCCTATTTGGGTTCCCCCAAGAGATGGCCAGGTTTGATATAGAATCCTCGACAAGTGGATGTCATTGGATTTGTGCCCGCAGGCTGCCTGAAGAGTCAAAGTTTTTCATCCTCCTTTCTTTTCCTTTTGGCAAATGACACAAATTATGCTTAAAACACTAGCCATTTAGGAGTTTTCCGGCTAGTGCTTGTATTGCAATTTTCATTGTTGGACAAGAGTCCCGTTCATCAGAGTTTGGACTAGCATCGTTTAGTTTTGCTTCTCAGTTTTTTTTGTTCCATTTTCTCTTCTATTTTGTTCCTTGCTCAGTTGGGTCGTCTGTTTGTCCCTTTTCTTTTTGCTAAAGCGAGGCTCTCAATTAAATGGATGCGTGGTTAGTATTGTTGATCAATGAATTTTAGAATTGTTTAAGTCGGCTAAATGGGTTGATTCTCCTGTTATGATTCAGAAAGTCATAAAAGAAAAATATAGTAGCAATTTTTTGTATTTCAAAATATTGATCCATTTGCTCCTCCCCCCCCCCCCCCCCCCTGATGGGCCGTTTGGCCCAAGTGTTCATTTCTGCTGGTTCAATTTTCAGTGTGAATAATAGCCATCTTGGGGCTAATTTGGGAATTCTAGGCTGGGGGAATATTTTGATAACAGAAATAGGAAGCTTCTAGTTGGGGGTTTTAATTGAATTTCAGGCTTTAGCTTGGGTAACAAGTCAGCAAATGAGGGATCAAGTAGCAAAAATAGGAATTAGAAAGGGACTAGAATTGAAACAAAAAATCTTATATGTTGCCCCAGTCCCTTGCCTATAAAGGCAACCCAAACTTGCTTTGCAAGGCAGAAAAAAATAGGCCCAAGAGAACTGAAAGAGAGAAAATCAGAAAAAATACAAAAACAGTTGGGAGTGTTGCTGTTCCATTAAATATTTACCTTTGTGGATTGATTTATGAAATTTTCAAGGCTAAAACTCATCTTGTGATTTAGTTTGAGAGTTCATATGGAGTGATATTGAGTTTTGGAAGAGTTTTTCTGGTTCAAGTTTGTGGAGGATCACTATTCTATTGGGTTTTCAAGTTGATTTCCTGGTTCTATTTGCTGAATCTTGGTTCTAACTGTTTCTGGGTCGATTTCACTCTTTGTTTGTTCGAATCTGAGGCTAACATCTTCTACTGTTGTTGCTGGCCGGTTACCCTTTGTTTCCTTTCATTCCAGGTATTTCTCTAGCATTATGAAAATCCATTGAGTGCACTTCAAAGTGTAGATCTGAGAAAAACTGTGTCTAAACATGTTGTTTGTTTGAAAATTTTCAATTATAAATCAATTTCTGGATTAGTGTGTAATGAAGTTGGATTCTGGATTTATGTTCCTATTAAGCTTTAAGGATCAGTTCTACTGTGATGATATTCTTTAGCCTTGCGCTCCTATATGTTATGCAAAGGTTGTTTTCCAGATTGTATTTATAATTAGTTATTTCTTTTAGATTGTTCTTAGCTTGAAATATGGAAATAGTATGGTTTAGCCATTTAGATTATGAACCATTCCCTGATCTTAGGTTATAGTTTGAAATTTCATTTGGAGTCTAAAATATTGAGTGCCTGCTGTTTTCTTTGAGATTATGAAATGCTACAGCACAGTGCAGTGTACCTAAAGGTGTTTTTCAAGAACTGGAGGGTTTCTTCAAATTAGAGTACGGATAGTTACGGGACTGTTTAGTTAGTGCTTGTCAATAAATTTCAATTTTAGTTGTGTGAATGATTTGTATATGGTTAACCTGAAAATGGCTTTCAACCATTAGTAACTGCAAGTTTAATCGTGTGATTGTTCAATATCAAGCTTGTGTATTCGTAAGGTTTAAATTCGATATTTTCTGCTATTATTTGACCCCCTGACCCCTTTTGCATTTGATTTGAGCGTGCCTCGTCTGCTTTGGGCATGCATCGTGTCCTAGAGTTTGCAATGTTTTTTTGGTTTAATTTTATTTGGCATGTAAAAATATGATCGTCTTCAGCTATTGTGGAGGTTCGATGTGTATATCATGGAAGACTCTATTTGCACGCAGCTCATCAGACTGGGCCCGTTGTTTGGGCTCGAATTTTCTTTTAAAAAAGTAAAATATTACCTTCTTTTGGCTTTCAACAAGTCCATTAGACAACATTTAAGCAATTAAAAATCATGTAGTCTTCTTTAAACGATCAATATTTTTTTTTTTGAATGAGGTGAGCCGTACTAAATAACATAAATAGTTTACGTCCCTCCAAATGTCGTTCTCTTTTAAAAGTCAAAATTCGAGATGTGTCGCGCCGAACAAAAATTACAATTGCACGGCCCTCATTTGATTAATCTTGTTTTATTCTTAGAATTCGAGGCGTGCCATCTAGCGAATTTTCATGGCCCTTGTAAAGTTGCCAACGCGTAGTTGCTTTAGGCGTGTTATTTTAATAATTTATCTTCCTAAACTCGGGTGCATATTTATGTGACTCAAATTCAAATCTCAACGTTAGATAAAGTGTGTTATGGACTGCGGGTGCATTTATGTGACGTGGTTCAAAATATATTTTAAATAACGTTGCAATCTTCCTTTAATTAATTAAATAAAAGCGATTGGAAAGCTAAATGCACATAGGTTTAAAATTTTCTAAGATCAAATAATAGGCCAAGTATTACAGTTGAGCGACCGTGTTAGAACTACGAAACTTGGGAATGCCTAACACCTTCTCCCGGGTTAACAGAATTCCTTACCCGATTTTTGGTTCGCGGACTGTAATACAAAGTCAATACTTTCCTCGATTCGGGATTTAAACCGGTGACTTGGGACACCATAAATCTCCCAAGTGGCGACTCTGAATTCTTTGATTAAATAATCCCGTTTCGATGGTCCTTTAATTGGAAAAAATCCCCCACACCCCTGTACGGGGTGTAGTAAAAAGGAGGTATGACAGGTGGCGTGTTAACTCCACATAATGATGCACTGCTAATATCTCTACTTGTACATGATACTAATGTGTAACGAGTTTTGATTGATCCAGGTAGTTCCGTGAACATTATTATGCTAAGAGTACTACACGAGATGCAAGCTGAAGATAAACTAGTACCAAAGGTGCATACTTTGTCTGGCTTCGACAATTCAAGCGTTGTGACAAAAGGGGAGGTAATTCTTACTACATTGGCAAAATGGGTTGTCAAAGATACAAAATTTCAGGTGGTAGAGATGGAAATGGCTTACAATATGATGCTCGGGAGACCATGGATCCACGAGATGGATGTCGTTCCGTCTACCTTACATCAAGATATTAAATTTCCATCACCATGGGGAATATGTCAAATCCGTGGGGATCAACAGACATCCAGAAGCACCCACTCTGTAGCTGATTCAAATAAGAGAAACGAAGAAAAATAGCAATTACAGAATCCAGTTGAGGATACCACAACACAAACTTCAACGGAACAAGGGCGAACAAATGTGGACTCATGGCCCGATTCCATTCAAGAACCAGAGAAAAATGAAAATATCAAAACAATGATTGAGGAACTAGAGGCTGTGGAGTTATTTACACAATGGCCAGAAAGGAAACTCTACATTGGGGCTAACCTAAGCCACGACATGAAAGATAAGTTGATTGAATTTTTAAAAACTAACGTGGATTGTTTTACCTGATCCCATTCTGATATGACAGGAATACCACCGGAAGTAATGACTCACTAGTTAAAGGAAGACCCATCATATCCACCCATCAAACAAAAGAAGAGAAAGCAGGGGACTTTCAAGAATCAGGTAATTCAAGATGAGGTTCAAAAAGTATTAAAAATTGGGCCTATCCGTGAGGTAAAGTATCCTAAATGGTTAGCTAATATTGTTGTAGTGCTGAAAAAGAATGGCAAATGGCGAGTTTGTGTAGATTACACAGACCTTAACAAAGTCCATTACCACATATCGATCAATTAATTGATGTCACTGCAGGACATGAATTGTTAAACCTTTTAGATGCATATTTAGGGTATTACCATATCAAAATGGATCCCTAGATGAAGAAAAAACTTCATTTATAACAGACTGGGGACTTACTATTATAAAGTAATGCCTTTTGGTCTCAGAAACACTAGTGCCACATACCAAAGATTGGTGACCAAAATGTTTCAAGAACATTTGGGAAAAACTATGGAAGTCTATATAGATGATATGCTTGTCAAATCTCAACAATCAAAAGATCATACAACCCATTTAACTGATACATTTCAGATTGTACGAAAATTCAATATGAAACTAAATCCCGAGAAATGTGCATTCGGTGTTTCATCAGGTAAGTTTTTGGGTTTTCTTGTTTCTAACCGTGGTAGTGAAGTAAATCCCGCGGAGATTAAAGCCATTGAAGAAATTCCTAACATGCTTACAAATAAGAAAGAGGTGCAAAGACTAATGGGGAGAATTGTAGCTTTGGGAAGATTTATTTCCAAATCATCAAAAAAATATTTTAAATTCTTTTCAGCTCTTAAAAAGCAAGATCAATTCGAATGGACTGAAGAGTGTCAACAAGCACTCAAAAACTTGAAGACATACCTCTCAAATCCATCGTTGCTCGCAAAACCAAAGGTTGGGGAAAGATTGCTCATCTATCTGGCTGTATCAGAAGTAGCAGTGAGTGCTGGTTTAGTTCGTGAAGACCAAGGTAAAAAATCTCCAAGTTATTATGTTAGCAAATCATTATTAGATGCGGAGATGCGGTATCCTCAATTAGAAAAGCTTACACTTGCACTAATCTTGGCATCTAGAAAACTAAGGCCTTATTTTCAATGCCACCCTATTTCTGTAATAACTGCTTATCCATTGCGCAATATATTATACAAGCATGAGTTATCAGGTAGGTTAGCCAAATGAATTATAGAATTAAGTGAATATGACATTGCATACCAGCCCAGAACCGTAGTAAAATCTCAAGTGTTAGCAGATTTTTTGGTTGATTTTAGCCAAGGAATGCAATTAGAAGTAGAAAAAGAATTGTAGGTGTTCAACGGGTCTAATCCAGGAATTCGGACCTTATTTACTGATGGCTCATCTAATATAAAGGGGGCAGGCTTAGAAATTGTTCTGGTACCACGTACAGGTGAAACCATTTGACATGCCATAAAATGCCATTCTATAACTAAGAATGAGGCAGAACATGAAGTTGTGATTATAGGTTATTTAGAACTGGCAGGAGAACTCGGCATTGATTAGATTATAATCAAAAGCAATTCAGAGCTTTTAGTTAACCAAATGCTTGGGACTTATACAGCTAGGGAAGCACGAATGCAGCAATACTTAAAGAAGGTACGGGATTTGATTAGGCAATTCCAAACTTGGAAAGTTATGCAGATACCAAGAGATGAAAATGTTGAGGCAGATTCCCTAGCTAATCTCGCATCTGCAGCAGACGTGACGAGTAATAAAAATGCCTCAATAATTCATTTGTTTCATGCAATGCTCGATCCAGACAAAAATAAGGTAAACTTCAATAACTTAACTTGGGATTGGAGGAGCGACATTGTTGCTTTTTTGCAGTATGGTATCATCCCTAAAGACAAGAAAAAATCTCACGCACTTAAAAAAAAGGTTGTTCGATATTTTTTAAAGCAAGGCAATATTTATCAAAAAATGTTCAGTGGACCCTTAGCAAGATGCCTCGGGCCTTCTCAAATAGAATATATAATGAGAGAGATACATGAGGGGCATTGTGGAAATCACGCAGGAGGGAGATCACCGGTAAGAACCATGATTAGAGCAGGTTATTATTGCCCTAAAATGGAAGAGGAAGCGGAAAATTTCGTCGATAAATGTGATAAATGCCAAAGATACGGTAATAACATGCATAGACTGCGGAGTTGTTACATCCGATCGTCGCACTGTGGCCTTTTATGAAGTGGGGGATGAATATCGTAGGTCCTCTACCACAAGCAAAAGGCAAGGTAAAATTCTTACTTGAACTCACTGACTACTTTACTAAATGGGTAGAAGCAGGAGCATTTAAACAGGTACAAGAAAAGGAAGTCAGAGATTTTATTTGGCGAAATATCATATATTGATTTGGAGTACCAAAAGAAATCATGTGTGATAATGGCCCACAATTTATAGGCGCACAAATCACAAAATTTTTTCAAAGTTGGTAGATCAAAAGGATTACCTCAACACCTTACCATCCGGTGGGTAATGGATAAGCTGAGTCAACAAATAAAGTTATTATCAACAATTTGAAGAAACGATTGGAAGAATCCAAAGTCAATTGGCCACAATTGCTACCTAATATTTTATGGGCATATCGCACCATAACAAAAACAAGCACGGGTGAAACACCATTTTCACTAGAATACGGGGCTGAAGCATTGATCCCAGTGGAGATAGGAGAACCTAGCACGAGATATACACAAAAAACTAAGGAATCCAATGAAGAGGAAATGCGGTAAATCTTGATTTATTTGAAGGAAAAAGAGAAGATGCATTAATAAGGATGGCAAAAACAAGTCATGGAACGATACTACAATCGAAAAACACGTCTAAGATACTTTAAGATTGGAGACTTTGTACTCAAGAAAGTTTTTCAATCCACGAAGACAGCTAATACAGAAAAATTAGGCCCCACCTGGGAAGGACCTTACAGGATTCATGGTATTACGGGAAAAGGAGCATACAAGCTGGAAACAATGGATGGTAAGATATTACATTCGCATTGGAATGTTGTTCACCTGAAGAGCATTCCAAGGAGTACCCACGGGAAGGTATCCTCATTTTAAATTTTTTTTTTTGAATTGCTAAAATTTTACTAACGATTTTAGATGATAGGCAAAAAGGTAATCCGTAATAAATGATGAATCACGCCCTGCAAGGCGTGTGAAATAGATTAAAATTCCTGGTCTACGGTTACAACTATTCTGATAGAAATTGGGACGGGTTAAGCAGTCTTCATCTATAACCGTACCTTGGAGTCTCGTATGTTTCCTTCCTTTACAGGAAAAGGACCAAATAAGAGGAGTAATCAAGTACTCGAAGCTTGATACTTCAAAGCTCAAACACTTGGGGGACTATATAATATACATAGACATATGTATAAAGAAGGAAAAGAAGATTGAGAAATAATCAAAGTTCAAGCCTGAAAAGTTTACTCATTGAATGAGTCAAGTGCAGAGCAAAATAATCAAAGTTCAAGCCTGAAAAGGTTTACTCATTGAATGAGTCAAGTGCAGAGAAAACTACGAGCTAAGAAGCCAAGGAAAAACCACATCATAGTTAGGTTAAAGGAAATATACATGTACTGAACTAGGTTATAAATAAAAACCTTGTATTTAATATACATGTACTGAAACGGGTTATTACATAAAAACCTTGTATTTTATTTTCTTTTTTGAAAATTTGTTGTAAGGAAAACAGTTATGAAAAAGTTATAGAAGTTATTCAAATACATGTAAGATGTTATTTAAAGCTTGATAGAGTTCAAATAAAAACTTCTAAAAATTATTTCAAGAAACATGTGTATTCCTATTTCTTTTGTCATACATTACACCATTATGAAGTTGAGACGTCTTCTTCATTAAGTGTCGAATATAAAAGGGCCCTCTTTTATAAAATTCATGATTGATTCAAGTATTCATGAAGTTTAAAAAAAATATTTTGCAAAATAAAAATGCAAGTTATTCAGTATATCCTTAAATATAAAGGCAAGAATAAACAAAACAGAAGTTCAAACAGCAACGGGAAACTTCTTAATATTAAAAAAGTTTAGACTAAGTATGAACTTAATCATAAACCAAAAGTTATTTATATAAAGTGCCCAAAGAAGGTCTGAGACTTAACGTTTTCAACAAACCCTCAAAAGGACCAAGGGTTATAACCACATACCACCAAAGAAAAAAAACAAAGGGAGTCATATATCATAAACTTGTCACTAGGGAGCTGAAGAAGGAACTGAAGCAGGGTCATCAGCAGAAGCAGGTTCAACTTGACTTGAAGGAATTGGAGCACTCATCGTACCCATATCATCTTCAATATTCTCAGAAGTTTCAGCACAGGAGAAGGAAATTCTTGGCTTTGCTAAGTCTTTTCGATGGTTTCTTTTATTTTAGCCAACTCAGCCTCCAAGTTAAAATTCTCTTGGCTAACTTCAACATGGGTATCAATGGCGGTCTTATCCTTAAGAATCTCGTAATCCTTTTCCCACTCAGCAATCTAACTTTTAAATTTCTCATTCTCAACCAAGGCAGAATCATAAGAAATTTAAAGAGAAGCATATGAACTTTCTAAGGATCGAACCTTATTAAAAGATTCCCGGAGGTCTTCTTGAGTCTAAATCAAAGTTTGCACAAGTTCACCGGCATAAGCTTCTTTCTTGCTTAAGAGAGCCTTCAACTCTCTGATTTCTTCACTAGCCTTGGAGAGTTGCTCGGAAAAGGAAGTTCTAAGAAGAATCTTATCTTTACTAGCCTGATTTGAGGAGGCTCTTTCAACCGCCAACTCCGAAGTTAAATCTCTCAACTGCTGCTCTAAGGTGCACTTGTTCTCTTCCAACGCTTCCATATCAATTTGGAGGCTCTCATATTGTTCCCTCCAGTTATCTGCTTCAACTTGATACTCATGCATCAACTACTCCGTGTGAGAAACTCTCTTCATCATTTTTGTACCAACGAGGTTGACCTAAAGAAGAAAAAAAGGGTAAGAACATTATAAAAAGGAATAGAAAATCATTAAAAAAGAATACCTTTAATGATGATTGTATTATGTCATTCATCAAAGTTAAAGAATTGTGGCTCTCAAGCTTGGCCTTCTCGGTTGGACCAATTAGGGGTTTCAACAACACATCGACCCCACCTGATTTTCTCAAAAGATTACCATCGGGGACCTCGATGATAACCTATTTCATGGCTCCATTTCTACTTGAGGAACCAACCTCAGTTTGTTGAACAGTTGTAGGAGGAACTGTAGAATGAGTCATAACAGCTGGGGGAGGAGCAGTAGAATGAGTCAAAACAGATGGGGGAGGAGCAGCAACAACAACGGTCACAACTGGCGGAGAGGGTATTGTAGGAACGGATAAAGGAAAAGAAGCAAGGGGTGCTTCATCAGAAATTGGTCCTAAACTTTCACAACCAAACCCGTGGATAAAAAGCTGTTCAACAGAATCATGGGCAGCAGCGGGGGTATCATCATCGAAAATCACCAACGAGGCTTCATCAGGCGCGGTAAGAGGGGTAGAACGAGGGGGAGATGCTTCATCATCTGAAATAACTCTTCTTCTAGCCTGTGGCCTTTTTATCAAAGAACCTCCGTCTTGTTCTTCTTCCTCCTCAAAGTCTTGATCAATAGTAGCCTTCATTTTTTATGAAGAGCCCAAAATTATCTCTTGGGCTCTTTCCAAAGAAATTCGAAAAGCTACGACAGCCTCGACACTAATGCCTCGAACGGGAAATCTTGACAAAAAGAATGATTAAAATAATTTCTAGAGGAAGCAATAAGAAAAGTTATAAAAAAGACTCTTACCGTGGGTTTTTACTCTCCAATCAAATCGTTGAGAGAGAGTTTTCCAAGACCTAGCCTCCATAGGAGCAGTATACAACAACTTTCCTACCCAACCACGAAAATTGGGAATCTCATCGACAATTCCCATGGTTGCTAAAAAAGAAAAGAGAAGAAGGAGGAAATTAAAATGACAATCATTAAAATTGAGAAAAAGGTACGAGAAAGTTATTAGAAAGAAAACCAACGTGCAAAATTCTACTTCTCAGGGAAGGGAACATTTCCATCACCCACCAAACCAACAGTGGGGGTAGCAACAAACCTGGCGTACCAGCCACAGTCCTTAATATCTTCTGGACTTACCAGAACTCTTTTACTTCTTGATACTAGAGTGAAGATTCCTTGGAAAAAGAGTTTGGGAGAGTATAGGTGAATTAAATGGGAAAAAGTAAAAGGCACACCAGCCATATTGGCCAAATGCCTCAAACAGGCAACTGCTCTCCACACAATAGGGCCAATTTGCCCTAAACAAATGTCGAAAAAATGGCAGAATTCAAGGATGACAGGGTCAATAGCAGGTTTGAAACCTAACGTGAAAGGGTATGTATAAACAAAAGAAAAACCAGTTAAATGGGAAGTGATTCTTTGTTTCGCATTAGGGATTATGATGGGGAAGTCATGGCTCGAGTGACAGCCCTTACGAACTACAGAAATTAAACCTTCAGTAATCTGAGTAGGGTAAATGTCAACACGTTCTAATGAAGACATAGAAGAAACTTGATTCCTAATGGATTCTCTATCATTATAAAAAGATAGTTCAACGGGAACAATCTCATCTACAGTAGGTTCACGAAGAGGTTTAATAGGTTCTTTACCTCTAGATGAAGACCTTTGAGAAGGGGAACCTCTGGTTCTAGAAGATGGACTGGAACTAGATGAAGAAAGAAAAGAACCGCGTGTGGATGAAGACCCTAAATTACGAAGTCTACCTCTTCTTCTGCTCCTACTAAGGGAAAGAGGAAGGTTATCGACAATGGGGACTCTCCTAGTGTTAGGGTTTGATGAAGACATAATAGTACGAGGAAGAAGCGAACAAGAATTGAATATTCTGATAGCATTATGTGAGAAAGACAAAGGTGAAAACCATATTTATACTTAGAAGAAACCGTCAAAGGAAAAGGTGCAATGATGGAAACGTCATAATGAGAATTGTCGTTTCGTAATTGGTGAAGCCGTAAAAAAGCCTTAAAAGACGTTGAAAAGTCGCAGAACCAACCAGAAGATACCACGTGCAGCAGGCATTAAACAAAAGTGACAAATGAAGCGTCGATTCCAGAGGATAATTAATGGCGGCAAATTTTCTCGCTTTAATAAAATCAACTTCCCAAATATTCAAATGATGAACAAATGGCAAGTGGAGGGACTATTTGTATTTGGAAAAATTGATTTTATATATATTGAAGTGATTGAAAGATGACATGTCATGACACGTGGACTGGTCAAAGAATGATGATCGGCAAGGAGTAATCAAAGAGGCACGAGATACAACAGACACAAGCAGAGATTCAAAGGACCCGGTGCTCGTACATATTTACGTTCAAAGATTAAAGAGAATAAACCTGATAGCAAAAGAGGGTACGGATACAGTATTTAATAAGCATTAAATACTGGAAACGTTAGAGATTCTATATTGAATTACAATAATTACTATTTATAACGTAGCATTAAATGCTTTTAATTGTCTATAATAACCTTATTATGACAAAGGCAAAACGTATCTCCTAGAGATAGCTATAAAAAGGGGGAGCTTGACCATTTGTAAGGACAGGAAATACTACTGAAATATGCTGATTTGTTTTGCTTTCTATTCAACTTATATTTACATCCATTATTCTTATTTTTATTCAATTATCAGTAACCTGAGTTCTTCTAAAATAAACTTTGGTCGAAATTCTATTTTTTGGTTAAACAGACAACAGCATAAGAGTCGTGAATCAGTTTAAAATTA
>MU720827.1:62375-98555 GCA_026770625.1 Nicotiana glauca
ACTGCTATAGACTGTGATGTTTTCCTTATATCCCACAATCTGCAAGTTGTGTCTTGGTTACCAGTTGCCAAAATTGTTCCATTCGGGTGCCAAGCTGATGCAAATGAATAATCTAGATGACCTTTAAGGTTGCTGACAACCTGAAGCATCAGGCAAAGGTCAACACATGAGCAACTAAATCGTAGGGTTAAAAGGTTAACACCCCCTCATTTAAAAGATGTAGATGAGACCAACCTTCCCGCTTTGAGCATCAGCAATTAGACATTCTGGACTATCACCAAGGACAGCAAATAGTTTACCATCTGGGCTAACAGAGGTGTTCTGCAATGAAATAGAGATTTGTGAGTAGAGAGACAATGAGAATTGTCAAAGTTGTGATACTACTTCATAAGAGGAAATTTAAAACCCTGCTACTCACATTAACAGACCAAGGGAATGTATAACGACTGGTGCAAGCGAAGTTTTTTGCATCAAAAACTCTGACTTGCTGATCATTATTAGCGGTGATTACCCTCATCGAGCCACTGCAAAGAACCATATAAGCATCGGTACGACAGTCCCCACAACGAATTCAAGAAAAGCTACAGGAAGACAAATTTCAGGGACTTACGTCGGACTATAACAAATATCCACAGCATTAGTTATGGCATTCTCTTCGTTGCTTATTTTTGTACTGAATGCAACTTCAGGATGGTGTAGATACTGTACGAGTTAAAATCATATCAGTATCCATTACTTCAGGAAGAATACAAATCTGTTCAGACAGTATTTTGTCATCCTACCTTACAGATAAGCTCCCCTTGGAAACCACCAGCAGCCATTAAACCATCTCTGACTGCCAAAGTGCTGATTTGCACTCGAGAAAGTGTTTGAGACACTGATCCAGGGTATTTCTGAACAAACCAAAGAGTTAATTCTTGACTGCCAAAAGTCATTTTAGCATACTAGTTTTAGGACACGCACGTTACGCGTGCGTTTTAGTTCCAATGAATAAATTATTTTTAAAAAATTCATAAGGTAACATCTTAATTGATTTTAGAGTATTAAATATTAGGACTTCCTATGTAGTTCAAATAAAAAAAATTATAACTAAAATTTTAGTTAATTGCAAAATCTTAAAATTTTAAGAAAAATAATTTAATACAGTTTTGACCAATATAAGAACTATTAAAAGCAACTAAAAATGGAGAAAAAAGGTCCAATAAGAGCACGAAAAAATAGTAAAAGAAATAACTTGACTAAAGGTTAAAGCATACTGTCTAATACAAAAAGGATTCTATTCAACCAAGCTTTACAATCCAGAACATCAAAATAAGATGTAACCAAGCTTTACAATCCAGAACATCAAAATAAGATGTAACCAAGCTTTACAATCCAGAACATCAAAATAAGATGTAACCAAGCTTTACAATCCAGAACATCAAAATAAGATGTAACCAAGCTTTACAATCCAGAACATCAAAATAAGATGTATTGGTTAAATACGTGCATGCAAAATTCAACTACTAATACAAATACATGAATGCAAAATTCAACTGCTAATAAAAAAAGTTGCTCAAATAAAGAAAACCTGAAATCCTTAATTTTGTAGTTGTTGCTCCAACAAAGGCAAAATTATGATGATGAGAAGGTGAAATTGTAATTTCTTTTATAGAATTACAGGCGTATATAAAATTGGGTGAAAATTTTATTAGAAAAAAGACTAGTAAGTTCTCAAAGAGCACGTCTTCATCTATTACAGTTATAAAAAAATTCAATGTCAAAAGTTTATATCAAAACTTTTGGATTAGTCAAAATTTAAGAACTTTTCAAGTGTGAAATTTTAATACTCTTAAATTTAAATATAGTTGAAAGTATCAAAAGTTTCCTAGCATGTGAATTAGTTAAAATTTTACTAACTAAAGAAAAACTAAAACCTTCCTATTGTGTGTAAATTGGACAAATTTTTATTAACTAAAAAAGATCCTCCTAAGAAAAATTTAATAATACTCCTAAATATAGAGTTGGACGAAAACTTCCTATTGTGCAAAGAACGAAAATGTTTCCTAGTATGTGTGTCAATATTATTATAAGTATTATAGGAATAGTAATTAAATAACTATTCCTAAGTAGGGAATTAATTAAATGACTATTTTTAAATATTAGTAAAATATTCAAATGACTATTTTGTTTAATGTGAACTCTATTTTAAAAAGGGTAAAAAAGGCGAACAACATTTCGCTAAAGGACTTCATGCTTTTAATATAGTATAGATATAGATAATCATAAACAAATTCACAAAGCATTACTAACCATAGTGGGCACCAACGGCTTAGCAACATTTAGCACTTCTTTTCCCCTCCTGAGAAGTGAGGACCAGTGCATCACGGAGTAGTTTTGCATCAGATACACATCATGTTTTGATGTAGACCATAGGAGATTTCTCAACTGAAACGAAAATATAAACTGGTTGATACTCTAACCAATGGACAGCATACAAGCTTCTAGTGGAGCAAACAATGACATCACATAATATAAAAATATCCAATAAAGCAAAAACAACTTCAGAATGCTGTCACTTGTTAAAAGAAAAAACTTATTATGCAGCTTAAGAAAAACAAAGTATCATTTCTTCACAGCAGTACTTGATTACGACATCTGAACCTAAGTTTTACTTGAATGATATCAGAAGCTAGGCATGCAGTCATGTACAGTTCAAGTTCTCAATAACAGTCTCAACCATATGGCTAGCTGAAGAGCGAAGTATCTAATTTGGGATAAATAACCTACACAAACACAATGCACTATGGACCACAAAATTCAATCGCCCCCCTCTCCCCTTCGCTGGATCAGGCACCAGAAGAACAAAAAAAATAGAAGAGAACAACATGTGAAAGCCCTAAAAACAAAGTTAAGTTGAAAGTCAGCATATAGTTAGTCCTAAATATTAGTGGTCAATGACGCATAAGCTAGCGACTGAACAGCTGCAAGCCTGCTACAACTAAACGATCTACTGCTCATAGATACACATATCATCTGTGATAGAGCTGGTTGGTTAGAAAGCAAGTCGCGCAAGCAAACGAATAGTAATTCTTTCCTCGTACTATAAATCGAAACAGAGAAGAAACCCACTGCCAACTGTAACAATGACGAGAGCAAAAATGATGCAGCAAAAGAAGCATGCCAGAGAGACTAGAAAGAGACGCTTCACCACAATCTAGAACAGATGTAAAGAAAAGATGATGGGCGAGAAAGCTACACTATGCCTCGGTAATTGTCCATATTAAAAAGCAACATAACTGAAATAATGCATGATTTCTAAAGACATCAATGGAATCAATTAGCTTAATAGATAGATTGCGACACAAGAATAGGAAAGAGAGGAAAACTCTCGGGAGCAGTAAATAAGCAACTGAGCCCAAAGTTCACAAGTGATATTAACGGCAGAACACCACATAACAAAGACAATAAATCAGCAACTACGCACCCAAGTTCAAAATGTGGTTCATCAAGGCAGAACACACCACAATAATGCCACTGAAATTTTTTAAATGAATTCATGAACTCTCAAATGAATGACACACACACAACTCAATGTCAAACCTCCCAACTAGTACACTGCAAAACTAAGAAATGCAGTTGTCAGAAAGTTCAAAGGACAGCCCAACGGAATATCACAAATCAGTTAAATCTTTTTTCCCAAATGGAAACAGATACTGGCTGCAGATGGCAGCTACAAGAGAAGATGTACCAAAGAAACCAGATAATGATCAAAACTGTGCAATAGTTGTTATACATCAGATTGAAATATACACCCCACTCTGTGTAAGTACTGAAAGAGCCTGGTGCAGAATCCATCTCCAACAAACAAAAAGAAGAGAAAATGCAACCCTCTTAAACGGAAGAGAGAACCATAAACAAGATAATGAGAACTCGTGTATGCATTTAATAGAGAGATATCACATGAAAAAGGAGACATTTTGCACATTCACACATCTAAATGATTCAGATGATGAAGCAGCACAAATATTTTAATAACTTATTGCTGCCATTAAGAGGTTAGCCAAAAATAAACAGAACAATGACCAAAAAGGCCTCTTAAATTCTCAAATATTCCCTATCATACCATATGGAAAACGCTCGCCCCGGCTGCTCAACATAAAAATCGCTATCCTGCTTTTAAGGCTGAAATACATACACAATTGCAATGCCCACATGATATTGGTTAATTGGAAAAATACAATTCAAGCAAACAACATTGACAACAAGAATTAAAACTTAACCACTCAACATAATGACTAGCAAAAATGTTCATCAACTAAATATCTTCTAAAGTGATACCCGAGAAGTAGGCAATGATCACTGGGCTCTAACTAGGAAAGCATGAACCATGCATGGAGGGCAACAGAGCTAGTTAGTGACCAACTGAAAATGCAGGACCATGGAAATAAAAAGATGAAAAGAAATAAAATCAAGCAGTTCTATAGAGGGACACACAAAGCGAAAAGCGGAATTTGGAATTTTCAATCATCAGCTCAAGTTTACTGTTTGACACTGTAGAACTAAATGACGTGTGCTCTGTTATCACTCTGTCTCACGAACTCTCTACCACATAGAGGCTAGAATGGAAACAACATGCAACTTGGACTAAGAACTACATTCTATGTCCGCAACAAATTACAAACCCACCAAAAGCAAGTTCGGTCCTCACCACTGAGCTTCCATATCAAAACCCTGCCTCAAAATACATTCAGCTGATTCATGATGAAATATTCAAGAGTGAAGCGCCAAACAAGGATCTTGTACTATTACAAAATTTTATCAGATACACTTCCTTAAGTGATTACAATCTGCACAAAAAGGATATTGTGAATATAACTCCCGGATCAAAACTCGATCCAGGCAAAACAGAACTGCTTATACTCAAAAGAAATTAAGAAAATCTAAATTCTGAAAATCAGAAAGATTGGCCCATACATAAATCTTGTAGCTTCCACATGCAGATAGCTAGAATATTGTGGAAGCAACAAAATGAAACTGGAAACACCCAAAGTTCAGGATAGTGTTTTGGTGTTCTGACCAGAAGAGGAAAAAGAAAGCTGCAAGAAAAATTGGCAAGTTAACACTAAATTTAAATCAGAAGCAAGTTCACCAGCTTGGAGGCCATAAGAAGCATCAAACATACTGGCCCCGATGACATATTATTCCAGAAACTGTCCCAGAAAGCTGTCCAAGATTCATTAGAGGTACATAAAAATTAATGTTTTGAGTAATTCCACATCAAGCGTCACACTCACTAAATTCTTCGACAATGGTACGAACTCCATACCTCTGAAGAATGAGAGGGCAAGCTTACAGCTTAAAGGTTCAAATTAAAATATCCTTAACATTATAGGAGCACAGCACCTGCAAAGGTACAGTTATTGCATGGAAAAAAGAAAAAGGTCATAGGGATCATCAACCTAAGGCTCACACAATGAAAAGTCCCAAAATGACCAAATCCTATTGTTAACTCTAAATTCACGCTAAGATTAGAGTAATATTATAACAAACTACAGAAGAGCTAAAAAAAGGAAGAGGAAAAAATAACATGAAAGGCCAGAATGAAGAAAGGCGGCCATGGAGTCATTTGCCATGTTTAATTGAATTATGCAAAATGGGACAACAGAGACTAAATCAAAAAACTAAGACTACAGGGGAAGCAGACCAATGAACTGGTTTCTGCATCAAGGTTAACCAATGATTTATACAAACAAAAAAGACGAGAATTTCTGACCTGAAAGTGCACAATAGTGGATTTGACGAGCCTTGTATTGAACTGGAAGTCGTAGAAGCTGCGTCCTTTTCCTACTTCCTTGCACTCCTAAAATCGTGAGGGAACTTTTAGACGTAGCCACGGCAAAAGATCTAAATAGAAGCTTGGAAAAGGCTAGGAAAAAAAAGGTTTTAACTTGGCATTCAACAGATTTAGATTGTCTTATGCTGCAAAGGCCTACTAATTTTGTTTACTAAGCAACTTTTACATGGTCACTCTGGTGAATTAGATAAACAAATAATGAAACAAATCCAATTTTCCAAAGATGTATGGGGATAAGCTAAAAGGAACAATATGACACCAAATAGTCACAAAAAAAAGGGACATTAGTTGACCATTTTAAAGATTCCTAAATCACTAACTGAAGGAAAGGCATCTATGGACTAAAAGACAGCAGCTTTATAAAGCGTCAATCAATTAATTTTTTTCTAAAATTCTAAGAAAAGGTGCTTAATCGTAGTCCACACTATCATTTCAGACCTCTTCAGGGATCTCAACTGCACATAACATAAGTCTATATCCTCTAGATATAAGCCGGTAAACCGTGAATAAGATAATCCACATGTTCCTCCAACCGTCAATGCCCAAAGTTGCATAAATTGCATAAACTCCTAGTACACATTGGCACGACTTTGGAAAGGAAAAGAGTGAAAAGAAACCTTTTCAAGATCTTCACAAGAGCGGGGGAGGTTCTCGTAGTTCTTATACTGCTTCAACCTCGTTTCACGGTACTTATCTCTTGTAAAATTAAGCCTTTCCCACGGAATTCCTTGTATATCCTTGCCATTTCTAGCTTCTACAGCTGACGTATCAGTCTTTGACTTACTCTGCAAAATCAAAGAACAGTAACTCAACATAGTTAACTAAAGCTAGACAATACCACCACTAACATGTCAAAAGTTTAAAATTTGTTCACTTACCTCTTCGAAATCATCCTCAAAATCAGAATCTAAAGAGTCATCAATATCAGTACTTCGTGGAGATTCATCCGCAAAAGTACTGTCATCAAAATCAGTAGTGTCATAGTATTCATCCACCATATACTCTAACTCCTGGTTTTGAGAGTGAGCCATTATCCTAAATTCACCAAAAGAACACTTAAAATAAGCACAAATTTATGAATTAATTTGACAAGTCTTCACTTATAAGGAAATTAACAATTGACAAATATTTGACGTACTAAATCATTCACATGAACTTATAGAAAATGAAATCGTGCCTACTGAGCAAAAACATTTAAAACTTTGAATTACAAGGTGAACTTTTAAATAAATAAGTAAAGAGAAAATAGCCGGAATTATGTGGAATAAAAGTATCACAACATCGAAACTAACTACTACATCATAAACTCAGCGCAGAATAAACATTAACATGCATTTTCAAAGGTATTAGCACACAAAAAGGCACTGAAACTGGAAATTCATTGAATTGTCATACAAAACCGTAACATAGATTGAAAAATACAAGTATAAACCGTCGTTTACAGTACATTCTAGAAGGAAACAGTTAACGGAAAAGGAGATTCCACAACGAACCTTGAAAGAAACGGAAGCTGAGATTTTTTTGACGAGAAATAAACGGAGAAGTAACCGCTTCACCGCCGGGAAAATTCTCTGGTGTCGGAGATTGAGAAATGATATGGAAACGGAGTTTTATGGGAGAAAGGAGAAGATGAATTGAAACTTCTGGAAATCTTTTGAGAAGAGCTGTTAGCTAAACGGCGAAATTTGGAGAGAGCTGAGCTAGTACTTATAACCACAGAAAGTGGCGGGTTAGAGTGTGGGACCCACAACAAACATTAGATCACAAAAATCCGTGGGCTAAGGTGCACCGTTCATGAGGACTTGGCGGCTCCACGTAAAACGATACTACTCTATTCCAATTTATGTTAACTTGTTTGATTGATCACGGAGTTTAAGAAAAAATTGAAAATTTTTGGAATTTATGGTCCTAAACAAAGTCAAATGTGACTCATAATATTTGTGTGGTTATAAAAGCTTCTCGTTAAGGGTAGAGTTGTAAGTTTAAGCGAAATTATTATCAAATTTAGAAAGGATTCATTCTTTTTGGAATGGACCAAAAAGTAAATAGTTTCACATAAATTGGAATAGAAGGAGTATTATTTTTCACGTTTCACCTTCACGATCTGTGGTTCGTCGGACTCTCCCCCTTTTTGACCGCCATAATAATAACTGTAATTATTACCATCAACCAATATATTTTAAGTTATAACAGTCGTGGGTCGAGGGAAGAGTCAGACCACTATACAATGGCGAGGAGTCGACTCAAATAGAATTATTGTCGAGGTCAAGAGAATGCAGCAAAGAAGTAACGGTAAAATAGCGTAGCAATAGACATAAGGAATATTCCTTTGAATATTCCTTATATTGTAATTTTTAAGGTTTTTTAGGAATATTCCTTATAAATAAGAAGAGATAGAGAGCAAAAGAGATCTTCACTTCTTGATATGAACACTTTATAAAGAGTTGACTTAAAAGAATATACAAATATTGTCTTGTTCACTGATTCTCTAGCTCTACGCACGTTATTCATTTTTTGTTCACAAGATCCAAAGATTCCTTATCCATCTTCATTTACCTTTATTTCTATTAGGAAGGAGAATCACCCAAACCATCTAACATTTGGGTGATAAATTTCTCTTTATTACATTTATTGTCATTGTCTACATTTATTGCATGTTCTTATTACAACATTCATTGATAATCATTGAACACGTGCCTGATATTTATTATTCTTAAACGTGATTTCATCCCACGAATCTATCCAAAGTTTTTTGTCTAGATCTTATTATATTTAGCTAGGATTCACCCTTTATTTCCCCATTAATCAATTTAACAAAAAGTTTAACATTTTTTGATTAAATAATTTGGCGTCGTCTGTGGGAGTTTCTAGCTAAAATTTTAGTTCTTTTTATATTTAAAAAAATAACATCATCCATCTTTTTCTCATTTGCACGAACTAACAATGGCAGGAAAAGGAGATGAAAAACTAAAAGCAGTGGTAGACGTCATTGCCAACCTCTTGAACACCATCAACGAGGTTGACAGAGAAAGCGAGGAGAACGCGACGCTGAGTGATACACCCAGGCCAAGCGACTCACCTCCCCCTAATGGAAGTATAATCGCTTCACGTGAAAGGGGAGCCTCCACATCCACAACTAAGGAAGTGCCGCCAGCAATAAAAAAAACTACTAGAGATGTGGCTGACAAGCACCCTAAGCGACATACTCGACAAACTTGTTCAATGGGAAAATAGAAACATCATACGAGCAAATATCACAACAACCACCGACGAGTAACCCATTGCCCCAACAGGTAACACTCACACCGCTGTTGATGCAGGTAACAACGCACTTGTCGCCAATCCTAAAGAAAATGGAAGAGATGGAGAACGAGAATAAAGCGCTCCATGACCAAATGAAGGAGCATCAAGAAAGGGTTAATAAGATACCGAGCGCCCTGAAATTACTACCAATTTGGGACGTCGTCCAGTTCGTTGAACAACCATATAGCGAGAGGCGGACCCACATGCCATACCTAAAACCTTCAAGATGTCGTCGTATCTGAAGATATATGGCAGCACGACGAACCCCGATGATCACATCATTCATCATGTTACAGCGGTAAAGGGTAACGAACTCTCAAAAGAGCAAGTATCATCAGTGTTACTGAAGAAGTTCGGGCGAGACCTTAACTGGGGGAGCCTTAACCTGGTACTCACATTTACCAGCGCGATCTATAACAACATTCGAGGAAATGGTCGACAAGTTCGTCACCGCCCACACCGGGGCTAAGCAGGCAGAAGCCGGGGTGAATGATATATTTACTGTTAGGAAATCACCTGGCGAGGGACTTTTTAGCTCGGTTTAACAGAGCTGTGAGCTTACCAAATATATCCGAAGGGATGGCGGTGGCAGCTTTCCAAAATGGGTTGAACGTGAATGGATTGAGAGCGACAAGAAAATTATTAAGCAGACTCATGAAATACCCACCAACCACTTGGGAAGAAATTCACAACACCTACTGCGCCGAGGTGAGAGCAGACAAGGATGACCTTCATGGTCCAATCCAATTGTTAACGTCAATCCAAACAGAGCCAAGGAAAGACCGTCATAATGACAGTCGAAGGGACCAGTCAGGTCCACGCCTCAACCGAGACAGGCATCAACTTTATGTCAGAAATGCCATTCCACTATCTCTTCGCCACGCGGAAGGACCATCCATATCGCATATAGGGACTCAGCGAAATGAAAGAGGTATCCCTCCACTCTTGCTCATAAATTTTGTGTTTACCCTTCAGAAATAGTGTACGTACTAGAGAAGCTCGGCTCGAAGGTGAAATGGTCACAGAAGATGAAGTCCGACCCAAGTACCCAAAGTCGAATGTCTTCTGTGAATTCATCAGGAGTGAGGTCACATTACTGAGGACTGCATTGCCCTATGGCAAGAAGTAGTGAACATGATCCACCAAGGGCACCTAAGGGAGCTGATGAGCGATCAAGGAAGAGCCAATTTCGATTGCGAACAAGAGCAACACCAAAGCCATCCAAAGCCACCATCCCCCGCCCGCACCATTCAAATGATCATCGGTGGAGGCGACAAAGCAGCAATCAGCCACGTAAAGTTTACCACCACACATAAATTAAAGCAATCAATCACCCACGAATAGTGTCATGACCTTGGAGAAAGTATCATCTTTGATAAGCCAGATACCAACGGTTTAAATTTTCCTCACTTCGATGCTTTTGTCATTACTTTACGTATTTCAAATACTGATGTAAAAAGAATAATGGTAGCGATGGAAACGGCGCATGTATTTTCACCCTAGAGTTCTCGCACAAATGCGACTCGAGGACAAGATGGTGCCATGCTGCATAAAACTAACAGGTTTTAACAATGCAGTCGAGCGAACCTTAGGATAAATAGTGCTTCCCGTTCTGGCTCGGGGCGTCACCCTAGAAACAACGTTCCATGTCATGAACCAGGACACAGCTTACAACGCCATCATAGGACAACCATCGATACACGCCATGAGGGCCATCCCATCCAACTTGTATCAAGTAATCAAGTTCCCTACTCCGTGGGGGATATTCAGCATCCGAGGTGAACAAATCACAGCCCAAGAATGCTACTGCATCGCCCAAGACTATACACTCAATAGCTAAAAGAAACAGATTTAGAAGCATAGCAATTATAAAAGTCGGGGTCCAAAATCAATGAACAAAAAGACGTTATCAAGGACCTCGATATCGTGGAAGCCGCAGGGTCAACGGTAGAAAATCTTGACCTCGTCCAATTAGACAGCACCAACAATATAAAAAGGGCTTACATAGGCCAAAAACCCTCCGAGCCAAGTAAATTTCATAAGTTTTTAATTAACAACGCCGATTTGTTTGCTTTTTTCCACGCAGATATGCCAAGTATCCCAAAAAACATTGCCACACACAATTTGAACGTCGATCCCCTATACCCTCTAGTATGACAAGTAAGAAGAAAATTCAATTCGCAGTCAACAAAGGTATCAGCGATGAAGTTGATAAACTACTCGCTAACAGCTCCATCCAAGAATCGAAATACACCCCAATGGATCGCCAACGTAGTCATTGTGAAAAAGAAAAATGGAAAGTGACGGATGTGCGTGGATTTTACAGACCTAAACAAAGCCTACCTGAAAGACTCTTTTCCATTACCTCATATCGGCCAACTCATTAACGCAATGGTAGGGCATGAGTCGTTGAGCTCTTTGGACGCCTACTCAGGTTACAATCAAATCCTCATGGAGCAAGAAGACCAAGAGAAGACTACTTTCATCACCCATCAGGCAACATTCTGCTATAGAGTCATGTCATTCGGTTTGAAGAACGTAGGGGCGACTTATCAAAATCTGGTCACCAAGATGCTCAAGGACCAACTCAGCAAAATAATGGAAGTGTACATAGACGACATGTTTGTCAAATCAAAAAGGAAGGAAGACCACATCGACCAACTGAAAGAAGCCTTTAATATACTAAGGCAATATGGTATGAAGCTAAACCCCGAGAAGTGTGCCTTCAGCGTAACTTTGGGAAAGTTTCTCGATTTTCTGGTTTCACAAAGAGGCATCAAGGTCAACCTCGACCAGATCAAAGCCATCGAAGAAATACCGAAGTATTGACCAGCAAGAAACAGGTACAAAAACTGACAAGTCGTATAGCTGCCTTGTCGAGCTTCATCTCACGATCCTCTGACAAATGCCACAAATTCTTCAACGTACTCAAAAAGGACAAGGGGCTCTAGTGGAATTCAGAATACATCGAGGCCTTAAGAGAACTAAAAGCATACTTGTCCTCGCCTCCGCTACTCACCAAAGTAGAACCCGGCAAACGCCTCCTGGTATACTTGGTCGTATCAGAGATCGTAATAAGTACTGTATTGGTCCGTGAAAACAAAGGTATACAATATCCAATCTATTACAGTAGCAAAACTCTGGTCGAGGCTGAAACAAGGTGTCCCCACCTCGAAAAATTGGCATTGGCATTGGCATTGGCATTAGTTTTGGTTATAGCTCACGAAAACTTAGCCCCTATTTTCAATGCCACCCTATATCAGTTGTGATGACCTTTCCCCTACGGAGCATCCTACATAAACCCAAACTGTCGGGGAGATTGGCTAAGTAGGCCATAGAATTGAGCGAGCACGATATAACATATCAGCCGCGAACAACGATAAAATTGCAGGTACTCGCCGACTTTAGTGCCAAAATAATGCTCGAGGTCGAGCAGGAAACTTCTTGTACCTCTCCTAGGTTACCAAACCTATGGGTCCTATACACCAATGGCATATCCAACGTATCAATATCTGGACTAGGACTCGTACACGAGGTCCCAACATGCAATGCCATCTGCCAATCCATACGGTGCCCCAATATGACTAACAACGAGGCTGAGTATGAGGTCATAATTACAAGACTAAATTTAGCTCTCAAATATGACGCACGACGAGTCATCCTCAGATGTGACTCATAACTCGCAGTCAACTAAGTCACAAGGACTTTCCCAATCAAAGAACAGAGGCTACAAATGTACCGGGCAGAAATCCATAAACTGCTACCATAATTCGACGAATGTCAATTCGACCAGATACCTCGAGCACAAAATATCGAGGCATATGGCCTCGCCAAGTTAGCAACAGCCACCAAAAATATTACAAAAGAAAACATGGTCACCCTCCTCCATTCTTCAATAGACTAACTTGAGGTATACCTCATAAACTTGACTTAAGACTGGTGCAACCGTATTATAATATATTTGTAGGAGTGATTACTCCCATTGGACAAAAAGGAAGCCAAAAAGCTTTGAATGTAGGTGGCCAGGTACAACATCATAAACCACGACCTATACAAAAGTCCTCTTGGCAAAATGCCTAGGGTCGAACGAAACAAGATGCGTCCTCGAGAAAGTACACGAATGCCACTGTGGTACCCATACTGTCAATCGAGCCCTGGCTAAATGCCTCATTCAAGCGGGTTATTATTGGCCCACAATGAAGAAGGAAGCCACCGACTATGTTAAGAAGTGCGAACAGTGCCAGAAATACGCTCCTATAATACATCAAGTAGGCGATCACCTCCACTCGGTTACATCACCATGGTTGTTCATCAAATGGGGAATGGATATTGTTGGACCCCTTCCAGCAGGGCGAGGTAATATACGATTTCTTTTGGTTTTAACTGACTATTTTTCCAAGTGGGTAGAAGCAGGTGCATTCGCCTAAATACGTGAATAGGAAGTTATCACATTCATATGGAGAAACATCATATTCCACTTCGGTATACCCAAAGAAATCAGTTGTGACAACAGACCCCAATTCACCGTAAAGAAGACCGCCGAATTCTTTGAAAAATGGCATATCAAACGAATAATCTCCATGCTATATCACCCTACCGGTAACGGCCAGGCCGAATCCTCCAATAAAACAATACTAAATATCTTGAAGAAAAAGTTTGAGGACGCCAAGGAACTATGGTCGGAATTGCTACCAGAAGTACTGTGGGCATACCGCACCATTCCAAAAATAAGCATAGGAGAAACAGCATATTCACTAGTCTATGGGACTGACGCCATGATACCGGTCGAGGTCGGGGAACCTAGTTTGAGATACTCCAATGAAAGCGGAACAAGCAATGATGAAAATAGGAAACAAGACCTCGATAAAGCAGAAGAGCGAAGAGACATGGCTTATATAAGAATGATAGCTCAAAAACAGCAAGCAGAATGGTACGACAACAAAAAGGCCAAAGTACGACCACTCAAAGTCAGAAGCTATGTACTCAAGTCCAAAACACAGGCGAGCAAAGATTCAAGAGAAGGTAAACTAGGAACCAATTGGGACGGGCCATACAAAATCACAGGAGCAGCAAATAAAGGATCATTCCAACTAGAAACAATGGAAGGATAGCTACTATAAAAATACTGGAACGTCACTCACCTGAAATACTTCAACTTCTGAAAACGGACGCCCTCCAAGTCGTACTCTTTTTCCCTCGCCTAAGTTTTGTCCCAATTGGGTTTTCTCTGGGAGGTTTTTAATGAGGCAACGAAGGGGACGTCTCGAAGTTCAAGTATAATTCATTGTCCCTCCTTATGCCGACTACTTCTCTTGGCCGAACAATGAAGGGGACATCTCGAAGTTCAAGTATAATTCATTGTCCCTCATGCCGACTACTTCTCCAGGCCGAACGATGAAGAGACTAGGTAGACTAAAACTTCTCCAATGTACAAATGAAACAAATAGAAACATGTAATATTCTCCAATAAATGAAATAAATAAAGCAGCATCATTGTACAACTCCACCAAGTCATTTTAAACTTTACATTCGACCGCGCTCGAATCACTTTACATTCAACCTCGCTCGAATCACTTTACATTCAACCTCGCTCGAATCACTTTACCTTTGACCTCGCTCGAATTACTTTACATTCAACCTCATTCGAATTATTTGATTTTCAACCCCATCAAACCCCGATCTCATCCGAGCTAATTAATACTCGACCTCAAGTCAGTCTATTCGACTCAATATCAACCATTGAGTAAGCACATTGCACGCACAAAACAAACCTGACCTAAAAAAGAAAAGCACTCACCCGCAGAGCCGTACAAGAAATGCCTGGCGACAGGTCGACATCTATCATCGTCTGTAGCACTGTATTCTTAGAAGCCATGCACAGAGGGGCAAAGGCCAGCACCGCCCCTTTTGAGTTGGCCAAAAGGTCATAGTTCACAGGATTACTATGTGTCGATTAGGACCCTTTGTACTTATCTCCACACTAGTAGTTCTCTCCACAAAGGCCCGAATTTCCTCGGGGTTGATAGTTGAGATGGAGTCGTCGTCCCCCACAGGAACAACTCTGCTTCCCCCAGCCACCGATAATGAGCCACCTTTTGTGGCCTGTGAAAACCCTCCGCTACTACAAACCACCTTAACCCCAGAAGTTCTCCTCTCCATGACGACACCCGCCGCAGAAATGGCCTCAATGTCTGGTGTAAGCACAGGCTCCTCCTCCAAAGCAATAATTTTTTTCGGCTGGACGTCATCAACAATGACCTTCCTAGTCTCCATCCTTCACCTTTTTCTCAACAATGTTTCCTTATCATTAGAAGGTTCATCTACAAGGTGAAATATGGGCTGAGAAGAGATCTCATCCCATACGGCAACAGTTTGAGGGGCAGAATCCCTCGTTGACGGAGTTTGAGTCCGAACTCCTCGAGCTGACTTAGCCAAGGCAAATTGCATTATGGACGAAGTGATAGCTTAGCGAAATGCAGGGACCAGAGCCTTCATCTTCTTGGAAACTCGCCAACCTAGTACCAAAGGTAGGTCACATCAATAGCGATGGTAAACAACGATAATCTGGGGTAGAAAGCTGAAAAACAAGGAAGTCGCGAGTAAGTCAAAAATGAAGGAATGGGCAAAAATGACGAGTATACGGAGAAATACTTACGATTATAGTTCCACTGTTCGAGAAATGAGTAGGATTCGCCACCAAGTGCTCAGTCTTGACGAAGAAGTACTTATTCCAAAACCTTCAATTCGTCTTATCATCCATCCTGACCACCAATCCTTTGATCCCACAATATCACAGGTGTACCAATGTGCCTCTATAAAAGCTAGGGGAAAAGGATACAGCAGGTGGCGAATATTGACCTCACAACTGGCCAACTCTGCATATTTTGCCAGCATCAGAAAAACTTTGTACAAATAAGGGGAAAGTTGCACTGAGAAGACATTGTAAAATCGGTAAAATTCCTCCTCCAATAGGGGAGAGGAAGAGGATAACCAATTAATAATAGATAGACGTAGAAAGCACAATATCCGGGTCGAGAAACCTCTACAATTTTGCCCTCTTCCGGAACAATTTCGACGTGAGGAGAAATACGATATTTAGATCGGAGATCGGCTATTTGAGGCAGTCCCGTCTCAAAAAGATTCTAGGCAGGAGCGGGAGCGGGTTCCTTTGGGAATTCGTATCTAACCAAAGGTTCTTGGGGTCTACCTACTCCACAGTGGGAAAGCTTTCCTCCTCTTCAATCATAAATTCCTCATCGCCGGGTGAAAGGGCTACCGATAAAGGAGTGGCGTCGAAAAACTTCATCGTGAATGTGAGGGGATGTTGACATATTTTCATAGTAAAGCTAATGCAACTAAATCTGGAGAAGAAGATAGCAACTGGGCTTGGAATTGGAGAGGCTGTAAGAAATTGAAAGCAAAGATCAAAGAAGAAGATCAAAGAAAATAATACACATGCAAAATGAGGAGTCATGAAAATTTTCCAAATTAAACCCCCTATCTATTTATAAGGTTGGTGGCACCAGAAGCGAAGTGAAAGACCTTCAATGGCACCAAAATCGAAGCAGCAGCGGCACAAACACTACATTGGGAAAACACGTAATGATGATGCGTGTAACCGTGATGTCACCCCATGTGGGCCACACCAACTGCAACCCCGCTGGTTATGCTATTTTCTTTTGACCTTAGTCGATCTAACTCGATACACACGACCAAATTTCTTCTAAATAGACACAGACCGGATCCGTTTATCGAGGATGTGCAAGACAACGACCTCAACAAGCGAAGGGACTAACTGTATTGGTCTAAATTTGGACAGCCTGATAAATACAAATAAATAGGGTCGAGGGAAGAGTCGAACACTGTAAAATGCCGAGGAGTCGTCTCAAGGAGGATTATTGCCGAGGTCAAGAGAATGCAGCAAAGAAGTAACGGTAGGGTAGCTCAACAATATATATATAAGGAATATTCCTTTGGATATTCCTTATGTTGTACTTTTTAGGGTTTCTTAGGAACATCCCTTATAAATAGGAAGAGATAGAGAGCAAAAGAGGATCTTCACTTCTTGATAATAGCACTTTGTAAATAGTTGACTTAAAAAGAATATACAAATATTGTCTTGTTCACTGATTCTATAGATCTACACACGTTATTCATTCTTTGTTCACAAGATCCAAAAATTCCTTATCCATCTTCATTTACCTTATGGTGTTGTCGGGAAGGAGAATCACCCAAACCATCTAATATTTGGGTGATAAATTTCTCTTTATTATATTTATTGTCATTGTCAATATTTATTGCATGTTCTTATTACAACGTTTATTGTTAATCATTAAACACGTGACTGATATTTATTATTCTTAAACATTATTTCATCCTGCGGATCTGTCCATAATTTTTTGTCTAGATCTTATTATATTTAGCTAGGATTCACACTTTATTTCCTCATTACTCAATTTAACAAAAAGCCTAATATTTTTTGATCAAATAGGAGGAAAAGTTAAAAATAAAATTGGAAAAGTTCACACAGATTTAATTCATATTTAGAAAATGGAAATGTATGTGAAGTACATTCAGTTACTTAGAAGTAAGATAGAACTAAATATCAATGTTGAAAGAGGTAAAAAGTACAAAATTATCTTCAAAGGTTAGCATGGCTCTTATATTAAATGAGCGAAATAAACCGAAAATTATGTTGAACGAATATGCCAAATTTCTTTTATAGTATCTTAAAAATTATGTTGAATTAATAAAATCTAAAACGTCGTTAACGCAGTGTATAGGTCAAAATCTAATCAAAATAATTCAACTTAAGGAGGAATGATCAAGAATCAACCAAGCCAAAGTCACGTATAGGAAGAAATATTCCAGCGAATGATTTAGCTACGGTCGAGGTCGAGTACTCAATTCGACCCGAATGGCTAGTCCAACACATAGACATTTTAGAGGAATATTCTACAGTATATTTCAAAAATTTAGCACTCTGATTAAGGACCACTAGGTAAGAAAAGTATTTTGTTTAAATATCATGGGAGAGAGTAACAAAAAGGGGGCTGAGAGGAACACACACAGGAAAAAACATGTACATCTCTCTGAAGGAGAAGATATTCCATCTTAGGCCCCTCGCCAGAAAAGGAGTAGAGTTTAGAATCTCGATATTCATTTGTAATTCAACTTTATTAAATATACGGAGATCGGTCATATTCAAAGATGGTGACTATTTTTATTTATGTATTCTTTATCATCATTTGATATTATTAGAACAATCATCTATTTCTCCCATTATTAAACTCAATCATAATTGTAATCAAAGTTTATGTTCAGTTATGCTTGTTTATTCCTATCTTCCATTTTAGATCCATAAAAAATTATTTCTGGCTAGAATTTGCCCTCTGTCTATTTATTGGTTTAACAAAAAGGACTTAAAATTTTTTGGTCAAACAATCTGGTGCCATATGTGGGGAATTTTCTCGCCAAAATTTTAGTTTTCTCTAGATCAAAATTCAGTCAGAGTTCCACTTCCCGGTTGTCGTAGCCTCGCCCTCTCATTACAAACACAAACTTGAGAAATTTGTAGGCAAACTTTTGAAATAACTGAACCAACCAAACCAGATCTTTGCATGAAATTGAAATTATGTTTGATATTTATATGAAAGCCATGTCTTGCTATAGTGATGGGTTTGGTACATCATGAGTATGAGTTGTCAAAGTAGGATCATGGCCACTATGCATTGAGCATGTCTGTAATCCTATTTACTATATTAACATTAGATACCAATCTATACTTCATGCATATTGCCCCCTCTCTCTTAGGAAGGGATGATAGCATGTTGTGTAATTCTTTGAAATAACAAGCTTATCCTGCCCGTAAGTATGGAGTATGACTTATGTTTCCCTTATTTTTGTGCACGTGGGATTGCATCGGACCGGGACTCGAACTGTAGATCCCAACGGGCGAAGTAAGTTGTCAGCCCATAAGATGCCCAGACTCGACTAATGGTGAAGCTAAGCATGAGGCAAATATCAAATCTGAAGCTAGCATTCGAGTACGGGCAAAACGAGTCGTTCTACAACACCCCTCTCCTCTCGCCAACCAATCAGGTCAAGGTAACAAACGATTTCATTTGGGTTTAACTTGTTATTTTTCTTTTAGATTGGGATAGGAATAGGAACATTCTCCCAGATGCGCGAACAAGGAACAAATGCCATCAAAACAATATACCAAGAAAATGTTCCGCACTATATCCTCCTGCAGGTAATAGTCGAGTAAACCCCCCCCCCCCCCAGATGAGTTGGTACTTAACGCCATAAAGGGAAAAGCCTGTATAGACTGGGACTGGTTCACCGGGCTGGAAAATATACGAATCTCTCCAACAAGTTGGTGCTTAACTCCATAAAGGAAAAAGCCTATATATACTGGGACTGGGTCACCATCCCGGATAACATACAAATCTCTCTAACATGTAAACAGAACACAAATGCGTGATACTCACCCACACGCTCGCCAAAGCAACTATGCGATGATACAACTAGTTAAAAATTGATCTTGTCCATACATTAATACATCCCAAAGCTTGATCAAGACATTCATCGCCCGCCTATCGACTACATCCCTAGGCCGAGCGATAAAGGGACTAGATAGACTGGGTGTAATGACCTGATCGGTTATTTTGGGCTCTAGCATATTGTTCGGTAGTTTGAGTCCATGAGAAGCTTCACATCAGGTATTATGACTTGTGCGCATGGTCGAAATTGAATTTCGAGAAGTTCTAAATTGATATGGAAAGCAAATTCTCATTTCGGAAGCTTTAAATTGGAGGAATTGACAAGCATTGGATTATTGAGTAAACAACCTCAAAATTGGAATTTGAAGGTTCCAATAGGTTTATATGATGATTTTTGACTTGGGCGTATGACCGGATTGGATTTTCGATGACCCGGGAATATTTCGGCACCTATTGTGAAAGTTAGCATTTGGAAGAATTTCATGAATTTGGGTTGAAGTGTATTTCAGTGTTGTCGATGTCCTCTTGGGGTTCCGAGTCTATGAATAGCTCCGTATGGTAATTTTGGTATTGGAGGCACGATAGGAAGTGGATTTGGAGGTCCGTAGGTCAGTTTGGAGTCATTTGGCTAAAGTTAGAAATTTGAAGGTTTTTGAGACGTTTGACTGGAAGTGGACTTCTTTTATATCGGGGTCGGATTCTAGTTCCGAAAGTTGGAATAGGTCCGTGATGTCGAATATGACTTGTGTGGAAAATTTGAAGTCAATCAGACGTGATTTGATAGGTTTTGGTAAAGAATGTAGAAGTTTGAAGTTCTAAAATTCATAAAGATCGAATTGGGGTGTGATTCGAAATTTTACATTGTTTGATGTGATTTGAGGCTTCGAGCAGGTCCACATTATGTTATGGGACTGGTTGGTATAATTAGTTGGGGTCTCGGGGCCTCGGGTGGATTCCGAATAGTTAACGAGTCAAAATTGGAATTTGAAGAAGGATTGAAGCAGTTGGTATCTGATGTAACTGCACCTGCAAGGTTTTGGCCACAGCTGCATAGCCGCAGGAGCTACATTGGTGTCATAGAAGCGGAAAATGGCTAGGCTTGGCTAGGGGCGTAGGTGCGACGCAGCTTCCGCAGAAGCGAGACTGCAGAAGCGAACATGGCCCCGCAAAAGCGGACGTGGGCGAGTTATCAGAGACCTTAACTGCGATGGAAATATTCATAGGTGCGGAGCTGCAGAAGCGTCGGGTGGACCGCAGGTGCGAGAGGTTGGGTTGGGTAGTGTGTTCTTTAAAGAACAAGTTTTGGCTCATTTTTCACACATTTTCACTTTTGTTGGGCAATTTTGGAGTCTCTGAAGAGAGAGATTTCATAATCAATCATGAGGTAAGCTAATCCCGCCTCTTGTAAGTTAAATATATGATTTTATTGCGGATTAAAGTATTGAAATTAGTAGAAATTTGGAATTTTGAGAAAAACCTAGAAAATTGGTATTTTTTTTTATTTTGATCACGATTTTGGACATGAAATTGAGAGTAAATTATACATTTGAGTTCGTGAGGTTGTAGGCAAACTTTATCTTCAAAAAATTTCAAAATTCGGGCACGTGGGCCCGAGGGCATTTTTGTTAACTTTTCGATCGAGGTTAGAAATTATTATAATTGGATTATTATGAGTAATTAAACATGTATTAATGGGTTTACATAATTATTGGCTAGTTTTGGAGTGTTGTGCATCATTTGAGTCTTCGAAAGGGCGTGAAATGCCGATTATGGAACTTCAAAGCGAGGTGAGTCTCCTTTCTAACCTTGTAAGAGGGATTGTCCCCATAGATGAATTAATTGGATATGTGCTTCTATTTTTGGGGCCTACGTACGCACGAGGTGAAGAGAGTCCATGCGTAGCTACTAATATGCCTAAGTTTGAGTAGTCTAGGACCCAAAATCATGCTTTACTTGCAATATTTGAAATCTTGTTGTCAATTTGAAAATGCTTAAAACATACCGAATGTGTAACTAAATTTCCAAAAGACTAGTCATCGTTTCTTGCTTTTTAAAAGAGAAATTGCCTTTCTTGGATAATTGCTCCTTAATGAGTTCTTGATTGACTGTTTGAATGCGTTTATATATTGTCGAACGAGTTGAACGCCTTGATAGATTAAATAGATGCATCAATTGTTCATGCCATTTGACCCTCTGGCAGTGCACAGTTTAAATATTTGTTGGATTGGGCCGTACTACCTCATCACGATTTGCGCATGCTTGTAATTCTTGCTTGAGATTTACAAATTGATATTTTCTCCCTGGTCTGAGATAAATTGATAAATAATGTATTATGAATTTGGAGACTTCTAAATATAAAAAAAATGTCTACTTTTTTCTTGACTTACTTGAGTTACTGTCATTTTTAATAAATTTATGTTCATTCATATTATTAATATATTATTATTGGACTCCTATTAAGTGTAAAAGTCTATATCTCGTCTCTACTTCTTCGATATTAGACGTGATACTTACTGAGTACACATTGTTTTTGTACTCATGCTACAGTTGCTGTGCAATTTGTTGCACAGACATGTGTATCTCTAGTGGCGTAGTAGGCGTAGTTGTATGGTTGATACGGAGACTTAGGTGAGCTTCACTTCTCGAGACGGCCCACAGCCAGCAGAGTCTCTTTTAGATTACTATATTTATTTTCTGTCCAATTTGTATTACGGACGGTTGTTGTTTTATATTGCTTCCTAGAGATAACTCAGGCACTTGTGATATCGGGTTCTAGGATGATTATGGGATTATGCAAAAATTAAGTTTGTTAAAGACTTCATGGTTATTTCTGTGAATTTAATTATTTATTGTTTAATGTATAAAGACAATGATTTCAACAAACTCTAAAGTGGAAATTTAATTAACTCTTTGGTGTTGGCTTGCCTGACAGTGTGTCTGGCGCCATTATAACCCTTAGTGGATTTTGGGTCGTGACAACATAGTATCAAAGCACTAGGTTCCATTAGGTCTAACGAGTTATAAGCAAGTCTAGTAGAGTTTCGCGGATCGACACGGAGACGCATGTACTTATATTCGAGAAGCTACAGGCTGCTAGGAGCACTTTTCTTCTTGATTCTCATAGTGCGATTTGACTCTTTTTGAGTCTTATGCCTTCATTTCCTTTCCATTCAATCTTATATGATGCAAAGCACTGGTCATGAATCGGTGAGTGAGCAATTGTAATGCTACTACGAATGTGGTGCGGGATGTTTCTCCCTCCATGGCTGTTCGAGCTATTGTCTTCGCCTTGTGGAAGGATATTCTATCATTTTAGCTCAATAGTTGTACTTTTGAGAGCTTCGAGGTTATGCATAGGTTGCTATGATGCTTATGAACGATTATCGTGCAGTATTGATTAGATGGTGGAATGTTTGCCTATGTATCCAGGCAGTGAATGACATAAGAGGAGGTTTACTAAGTGAATGATTCAGAGATCCAGTATCTTATTTCCGATGGAGGAAAGGCAATCAGGATAAGAATGTTCAGTTTTGGGTTGATGGAGTAACGAGACTTGGTTTTTTCGAGCGTGGTGGAATTTTCATCTGTGATGAGGTATCGTTGTCCTTGTTGAATGTACTAAGTTTGCAGGTGTGATGATATCATTCAAATTTGCCTGTGGGGTAGGATATTGTGGGTTAGTATTGAAAAAGTGGTTGTCAGAGATAGAAGGGCACGATGGCTCAGGATCGAATCGATGTTTCTAATATCGACAGCTTGAAAAAAATGATCTTCGGAAAGGTTTTAAGTTAGTAGCAATCTATTGGTTCAAGTGCTACTAAGATATATTTTGATCTAAGGCATCAGCAGAGTAGCAAAGGATGAGAAAGAACATGTGGGAAGTGTTAGGCGATGGCTAAACGTATAGAAGGCTAGGTGTAAGAAGCGGAAGTCGAGTAGTTACTTAAATAGGTGAGTTTCCCCAAAGAGAGAGAGAGTGGTAAAGTAGCATATGGGATCAGTGGCAGGATAACTACACACCCAGAGAAAAGTCTAGAGTGATTTGGGATTCAGGGTGGGCAGTGACTGGGTCTACGGACTTAATTTAAAATATCGATTATTATATAGCGGGAGATTCGATACAATGGAAAGGAGTTACCCGATATGAAGAAGGATACAACATGACCATGGATTTGGAGGTGCCGTTGCACATTTAGTTAATGTCCCTAAGAAGTGAAAGTACTAGTACAATTGGTAGATGAGCACGGGCTCATGATGGATTATGGATGATGTAGTGATTGTACCTCGTACAGCAGCGTTGAAAGATGTTGGCGTGTAATCTCCACAGGTGGGTTATCTCCTTTGAGCAGATCAGTGGTCGTGTGGTTGGCAAAGCTTCTGCGAAGAATCCTACTGGCTATCCGGTAAAGAGGTTGGACATATGAATATGGTTAATGATTCAGAGTATTCATAAAGGGTTTTATAGAAAGATTTCGAGGAATTTGGTAGGTTGGTTATGCAAGATCATGTCAACAATGAATAAAGGATATTTGTGGGTTACAGGGTTATGTAATAAGTAGCTCTAAGCTAATTGGGAGAGTTCCACCGTCTACGATTGAGTGGCATGGTTATCTACTCATAAGGTTTTGGGTTATTGGCATAAGTGGTAAGTTGAGCAAAGGAATTGATAAAGGTGTGCTATAGTTGGCCTTATTGACTCATGTTCGGGCTTGGGGAATATTTAGGATTTATGCTTCCTACAGAGGTGATTTAAAAGGGAAGTGATGCAATCGGGTGCCCATTAAGAAGGGTGTTCATGTGCCAGCGAAGCCTTGGGGTTGATTATATTTGGGACCAAGCTAGAGTACTCGCAACATCGGTCCTAGTGAATTTAAATGTTAAAATATGGTGCCTAGGAATTTCAAGCCTGAAAATTTGTAGTGGATTATGAAAAAAGGCTCGGAACATTCTATGATATCTTCGGCTTGCAGTGTAGCATTTGGAGGAATGAGAGAAAAGGACTTCAGATTTGTAGAGGAATTATCGAAAAGGGTGCATCAGTTGAGGAGGCGAGCATGCGCACAAGGAGGGTATGAGATGGTTGGTGGGATTTGAGACAGTATGGTCTCATGATACAAGACCACTCAGGATGAGTGAGGATTGAGTTGTTATATGCAGGCGAATCTCGAAGGTTTATGGTAGTTTAAACAACCACTTAGAGGATTTGCATGTTCTACGGTTATGAAGATTTACTCATGTATTGCTGTAGTTCTCTCAGAATGAGTTAAGTAAAAAGTTTTTCGATGATGAAGTGTTTACCCTATTAGTGGTTCATGAGTTATCATGAAATTCTGGCACTATCGCACATTAGCATGCTAGGTGCAGTGAGCAGTATGAAATTTGGAAGTAAGGATAAAGGTTGCGGTTCGATGTTTACAAGGATGTCGCAAGCTCGGATGAGCAGGAAAGGGATTTGAATGTTTAGAGTAAGCTAGTATTGTCTTCTGCGTCACTTGGGATCGGTGTTTGTGTAAGAGGCTTTGCATCTTGGTTACGAATTCTTGATTTGCTTTACAACATTTGTGTGGCCGGTGGTATGGAAGTTCATACTTGTTACCTGGTGCATGAGATCGTGGAGGTGTATCTCATGGGAATATTGTATAAGTGTGACATGCAGTCACTTGATTGATTAAAAATTTAAACCAAGTATAAAGATTTTTTTATATCATTAAATTGAGAATTTATGCCTAGAGAGCACTCGGTTTATTGGTCTATGAACGGTGGAGGTTACTCCGGTTACGATAGTTGTTCTTGTGTATTATGAGAAAAAAGAGGTTATTATAGAGCTCATGAAGGTTATTAGCCTAGTACAGGCGATCAGAATTGGCTTGAGGTTGGTGGGTGGACTCAAATATGAATATGGGATTTATATCAGGCCGAATGCGTTCGTTTTAGCATAACACTCTGTATGGGGGAGTATTCGAAGATGGGATGTTATTTCGTCATCGGCTATTTCATGTTATACTATATGGTGTCGTGTGAGTGGTGAATCGGTTTGATAAATTTCTTATGTGTGAGGTTCTGGGTAGCGATGGTATTATGTGAGCAGGATTGCTCCTATGACTCATGTTATATATCGCACCTCAGTTGTGCGTGAGTTTTGTAGCTTACGGTGCTATCTGTTTCCCAGAGATGGTATTATGCACTTAGCGTGCTCGTGAACGATATTCGGTATTTTGTAAGTAATGAGCAATTTAGCTCGACGTATATCTCCTTGTGTGAATTTTATGTGTGGAACGGGTGGCACGCCGCCACGGGCATGTTATTTGGATTGAGTTGCCGCTGCAACAGTATGATGTTAAGTACAATTTTCTGTATTCTAGTTTTTGTGTGTTTTGTTTTCCATTTTCTGAGGAAAGTCCATATTAGAAGCGTGAGTTGAGTAATCCCTTCTAGAGTTCATTTTCCTTATGTATCACGTTCGAGTTGGTAGCTTATTGGCACATTGTGGCATCATATGAGACTTTTGGTCATGTCAGAGGTGGCTTGCTGCCTGAGCATTTCGTACTGGGTGAGATAACATTATTTGATCTAAGATCAGTGCGATCGGATTATATAAAGTATATTAAAGAGTAAATACCATTAGTGGTTCAGAATAAGGTAATGGTTCTTGTCAGGAGTATAGCCTCAATGATTTGTTGACTCGATAGTTGGTTATGAATTTCTATACGTCTCGCCCATCGTGGCAATATTCTAAGAATTGGAACAAGACATACATGTCATGAGGTGCATTGTGAGCATCAGATTTGGGGAATGTCGGTTATTATGATTAGAAAATGTTATTACGGTCTTGTGGATGATGTGGTGCATGATGAGAATTCAGCAAAGGTATACAGTCATGTTCTGACACACCGTGTAGTGATTAATACGATGTTCAAATATTGGAAGCAGGCCTGACAAAGAATTTCGGATGTTGAAAACTGGGTTCTAAGCTTATTTGTTGAATAAAGGAGAATATCTTTATATTTGATCAAGTTAATGTGCTCAACTGAGCTGTGGTAGCACGAGTAGGTGCTTAAGGTGTTAAACAGTGATTTCGGGCAGCTCCAGTACAGTACTCAGCATGTTCGAGGACGAACGTATGTTTAAGTGGGAGAGGATGTAACGACCCGACCAGTTGTTTGGGCTCTAGCACGTCGTTTGGCAGTTTGAGGCCATGGGTAGCTTCATATCAGGTATTATCACCTGTGCGCATGGTCGGAATTGAATTTTGGGAAGTTCGGAATTGATTTGGAAAGCAAATTCTCATTTCGGAAGCTTTAAATATGAGGAATTGATAGGGATTGGATTTTTTAGTAAATGACCTCTAAATTGGGATTTGAAGGTTCCAGCATGTTCATATGATGAATTTGGACTTGGACATTGTCCAGATCGGGTTTTGGATGACCCGAGAGCGTTTCGGCGCCTATTGTGGAAGTTAGCATTTGGAAGAATTTCATGAGTTTGGGTAGAAGTGTATTTCAGTATTGTCGATGTCCGTTTGGGGTTCCGAGTCTAGGAATAGCTCCGTATGGTGATTGTGGTATTGGAGGCGTGATCGAAAGTGGATTTGGAGGTCCGTAGGTCAGTTTGGAGTCATTTGGCTAAAGTTAGAAATTTGAAGGTTTTTGAAAAGTTTGACCAGAAGTGACTTTTATGTATTGAAATCGGATTCTAATTTCGGAAGTTGGAGTAGGTTTGTGATGTCGAATATGACTTGTGTGCAAAATTTGAGGTCAATCGGACTTGATTTGATAGGTTTCGACATCGAATGTATAAGTTTGAAGTTCTAAGGTACATAAAGCTCAAATTGGGGTGTGATTCGTGATTTTGACGTTGTTTGATGTGATTTGAGGCTTTGAGCAGGTCCATATCATGTTATGGGACTGGTTGGTATGATTGGTTGGGGTCCCGGGGCCCTCGGGTGGATTCCGGATGGTTAACGGATCAAATTTGGAATTTGAAGAAGGATTGAAGCAGTTGGTATCTTGTGTAACCGCACATGTAAGGTTTTGGCTGCAGGTGTGGAGCCACAGGAGCGATATTGGTGTCACAGAAGTGGAAAACTGGGCTTGGCTAGGGGCGCAGGTAAGACGCAGCTTCCGTAGAAGTGAGACTGCAGAAGCGGGCGTGGGCGAGTTAGCTGAGACCGCACCTGCGATGGAAATTTCTGCAGGTGCGGAGCTGCAGAAGCGGCAGGTGGACCGCAGGTGCGAGAGGTCGGGCTGGACAATGTGTTCTTTAAAGAATGAGTTTTGGCTCATTTTTCACATATTTTCACTTTGGTTGGGCCATTTTGGAGTCTTTGAATAGAGGGATTTCATCATCAATCATGAGGTAAGTTAATCCCGCCTCTTGTTAGTTAAATACATGATTTTATTGCGGATTAAAGTATGAAAATTAGTAGAAATTTGGATTTTGAGGAAAACCTAGAAATTGTTTTTTTTTTAAATTTTGAGCACGATTTTGGATATGAAATTGAGAGTAAATTATATATTTGAGTTCATGAGGTTGTGGGAAAACTTTATCTTCGAAAATTTTGGAATTCGGGCACATGGGCCCGATGGCGTTTTTGTCAACTTTTCGATAGAGGTTAGAAATTGTTATAAATTGGATTGTTATGAGTAACTGAACATGTATTAATGGGTTTACATAATTATTGGCTAGTTTTGGAGCTTTGTGCATCGATTTGAGTCTTCGGAAGGGCGTGGAATGCCGGTTATGGAACTTCAGAGCGAGGTGAGTCTCCTTTCTAACCTTCTAATAGGTAATTGTCCACATAGGTGAATTAATTGGATATGTGCTTCTATTTGTGGGGGATATGGATACGCGAGGTGACGAGAGTCCGTGCGCAGCTACTATTATGCCTAAGTCCGGGTAGCCTAGGAACCAAAAGCATGCTTTACTTGCAAAATTTGAAATCTTGTTGTCAATTTGAAAATTCTTAAAACATACCGAATGTGTAAATGAATTTCTAAAAGACTAGTCATCGTTTCTTTCTTTTTAAAAGAGAAATTGTCTTTCTTGGATAATTCCTCCTTGATGAGTTCTTGATTGACTGTTTGATTGTATTTATATGTTGTGGAACGGGCCGAACGTCCTCGGTAGATTAAATAGATGCATCTATGGTTCACGCCATTCGACCCTCTGGCAGTGCACAGTTTAAATATTTGTTAGATCGGGCCGTACGACCTCGACATAATTTGATCATGCTTGTAATGCTTGCTTGAGATTTACACATTGATTGCCTCCCTGGTCTGAGATAAATTGATAAATAATAGATCTACTTGGTCAAGAATGTCTACTTGTTTCTTGAGTTACTGCCATTTTTAATAAATCTATGATCATTCACATTATTAATATATTATTATTATTGGACCCCTAGTAAATGTCGAAGTCGACCTCCCGTCTCTACTTCTTCAAGATTAGACGGGATACTTACTGAGTACACGTTATTTTCGTACTCATGCTACATTTGATGTGCATTTTTGTTGTACATGCACATGTATCTCTAGTGTCCTAGTGGGTGTAGCGGCATGTTTGATACGGAGACTTAGGTGAGATGCATTTCTCGAGACGACCCGCAGCCAGCAGAGTCTCTTTCAGATTACTGTATTTATTTTCTGTCCAATTTGCATTCCGGACGGCTGTAGTATTATATTTCTTCTTAGAGATAGCTCATGCACTTGTGACACTGGGTTCTGGGATGATTATGGGATTATGCAAAAACTAAGTTTGTTAAAGTCTTCATGGTTATTTCATTGAACTTAATTATTTACTGTTTAATGTATAAAGACAATGATTTCAACAAATACTAAAATAGAAATTTAATTAACTCCTTGGTGTTGGCTTGCCTAACAGTGTATCCGGCGCCATCACGACCCTCAGTGGATTTTGTGTCGTGACACTGGGACTCCTCGATTGTACGTACGGATCAAACGGAAACATATAATATTCTCCAATGAATAAACAAATCAGTAGGACATTCTTACACAACGCCAAATGTACATAATCATGCCAACGCAAAGGAAATATACATTCGATCTCACTTGAATTATTTTCTAAGTCTACATTCGACCTCGCTCGAATTGAGTTACATTCGACCTTGCTCGAATTGATAAATCTACATTCGACCTCGTTCGAATTCACAACAAGTCTACATTCAACCTCGCTCAAATTGACAAGTCTAAATTTGACCTCACTCGAATTAACCACAAGACAATTCGACCTTGCTTGAATTGATAAATCTACATTCGAACTCGTTTGAATCAATCTAAATTCGACCTCATTAAATTTACAACAAGACAATTCGATCTCACTTGAATTGATGAATCTACATTCGACCTCATTCGAATTAACATTCATTTTGACCTCGCTCGAATTAATCCACATCCGACCTTGATCGAATCAAAAAATCTAAATTCGACCCTGCTCGAATTCACAACAAGTCTACATTCGACCTTGCTCGAATTGACAAGTCTAAATTCGACATCGCTTGGATTAACTACCGAAAGTCTAAGACTTAATACAAGAAGATATTAGAAATTCGAAAAGAAAAAAAGAAGGAAAGGCCAAAGAAGTATGATGATCATATATAATTACATATTTTTGACGCTTCTTATACTCTAATTTAGTACACTTTAATTGAGTTTGAGCTTTAATTGTTAGTGTTTTACACTAATTATGTATTTTATGCTTTGTAGGAGTGATTTCGAGCAATGTAGATGTTATGGAATGAATTAAAGTGATTTAAAGCTTTGAAGTCTGAGTAAAAGCCAAGTAATTAAGTCGGGATCATGTTCGGGGATCAATCAATGATAGTTAAGAACGAACGAATAATCGAGTAGGTATATTGCGCATTATCTAGTAAAATGCACATAATTTTTCGCTCAGAACTCCATTTAGGCTCCATAATATATGGTTGGAAAGCTAATTCAAAGGCTAAAACTTTCATATTTACGTATGTTTCAAATTCCAAACATAATAAGGCGAAAAGTGTGTGGCCGTGCAAATGGGGCAAAAAGTATGAAATGTGCGGGAGCACCCTTCCAGGTGCACGGCCGCGCACGTCCTGTCCAAGAAAAGTGTCCTTCTTCATGTAGGATAAGGTGGAATTATTTGGGCCCGAACCTAATTGGTATATATACATGGTAAAATGATATTTTGAGGACTTTGGACATAATTTAGACCTAAGGAGGCTAAGGAGACCAGAGATTCGACCTAAGGAGGCAAGAACACACTAGGAGCAAGGCGGAGAATTTTTCTATGAGTTTTTCACTTCCTTATTCCTATTTTCATTATTGGTTATGACTTTTAGTATTGTAGTTTTACATACTATTATGAGTAACTAATTAATTGTCTAGAGTTTTGATGGAACCTCTTGGATGATGAATTCTTGTTATGTTTTAATATAATTTAGCCTTTGAATTATCTATTTGTTCAACTATGTATTTATTTCAGTTGATTGAATAGCCATCGATTGACTTGCCTATTTATTATATGTTGTTTGAGAAAGGATACATATTTAGGTAGTTGTTGGACAACATCACTCCTAACGTATGTGAGAAATCAATACAGTGGATTTAAAGGTAGGTTTAGAAATAAAAAAGCCTTAAGATGGTTATAGTAAGCAGTTAGATGAAGCCAACTAGCATAGTTCGATAGAATGTGTCTAGTAAATTGTTGTAGTTGCTCGAGAGCGAATTACGGCACCTAAAGTGCTCACGATCAGTCGAGAATACATTAGTGAAATTGTAGGGAACATAGCTGGACGGATTTCGATAATTGGAAAAATCATAACTCTAGACCTCCTTAATTTATTAGTCTCCAGCCCTTTGTCTCGTTAGTTGATAATTTTACCGCTTTCTAGTATTTGCTAGTTAATTAGTTAGAAATATAAATTTCAATATTTATAATTTAGAAAGTTGTTCAAACTTGTCTTCTTAGTGATATCAAACAGTTATAGCTAAGCCTTAGTTCTCTGTGGGATTCGATTCTAGGCTTTTAGATCGGATTATATTTGCAGCGACCACTTATCATTTTTAGTACTAGAGTTGGGCGTGATCATTTTTTACGCTATTAGCGGGGAACTAGCTGTGTAGCTGTAGCTATATTTATTGCTAGGTTTCGAGTTTGAACTTTTATTTTATTTTGTTTTGGTTTGGTTTTTGTATTTTTATTTTATTTTATTATAACAGTTAACTTGAGAAACATGACAGTTTGGAATTATGGGAATTTAGGTGTAGATAATTCTACTATTGATCCTCATACATATTGTGAAGGAAATAACCTGTACTAAAATTATCAAAATATTTTCGAGAGCGAGTTATGTGCACCAACTCAATCTTATTTGTGGAATGTGTGTAGTGGTAAAAATGGTCACTTTCATGGTTGTACTTATATTTCTCATCTTCCCCCAACCCCTTTCATGGTTGTGCCTTGTGGAACAAAATAATGAGAAATAATTGTATATAGAAAGGCAAGAGGCAACTATTCACAACTTGGAGGGTCAAATGAGTCAAGTGGTTGAAGCGTTTAATGCTCAGCATGCCAATTGTGGGGATAAGAGGCAAGAAGAGCATGAATTTAAGGGGCTAATTGAAGAGGTCCGAGTAGAACATCAACAACCTAGACAACTACAATTTGAGGATGTCGATATTGTAGAAGTGAGACTAGAGTTAGCCAAGGACATTGAGGTTATAAATTTGGTTGACTCTAGTATCATTGATGTTGAAGATGCTAAAAATCGTAAAGTTTATGTATGTGAGCGCATTGGTCCTCACTCCCAAAATTTTTCTACATTGTACTTGGATGATGATATGGAAATAGAGTCATCCGAGCCGATTGAGAAGTTAAGGAATGAGGAATAAGGTGCCTACATTCTGAAATTTTTCTTGCCAGAAATACAGGACTATATACCTCATCTAAAATTCAAGAAATGTAGAATAGTACAATGGTTTCTTGGGCCAATTGAATTTGTTCCTCCACCCCTGGAGCATAGACGAAAACTTGATGCCAAATTCGGGGTTCAATTCATAAGTTTGAGGTGGAGGCAAAAAGTTATTGGCGTCGTGCCTCGACATTAAATCAAGTGCTTGTTGGGAGGCAATCCAGCTTTACTCCTTTCTTTTTTTTTTAATTGTATTATTTTTGTAATGTCAAATTTTGATTTTCTAGGAGCATGGAAAGAAAAGCTATTGGAAGGATGCAACAGCAAATCAGATGGTTGGAACTAAGTATAAGGTACCCGCATGAAGGACCAAACCTGGGAGAACTCTGAGTACCCATGAGCTTATAGTGCTTCGGCCTTTGGCCTAGCAGGGAGTTTCTTTTACCCTCTTATAGTTATGATGTGCATTGGGGATAATGCATAATTAAATGTGGGGTGAGGAGATTGTTTGGGTGACTTTCTATGCTACTTTAGCTATGTCAGTTTAATTGAATAATACTTATTTGTTTAAAAAGATTGGACTTTTTTCGACGATGGATCTATTAGACAATTTTTTGAGGGATTTAAGTCCAAAGACAAAGACAAAAAGATTTTATTTTGTTAAGTAGTGTAGCAATTACCCATTGGTTTTTCTTTATGTCGCAGTTCTTTTTCAAGGGATTTATTTGAACCGAGTGTAGTTAGTTTATTTTTTATTTTTTTAGGAATAGAAGCCATTGTGATGTATTTTGAATTGAATCAATATCTCTTGAATTTGTTATGCCTTGAGCATAGTGAGTACTTTGGTTGTGACGCTTAGGCTCAGTTTTTGACTCTTGTATAAGTACCTTAAATTGTATGATCTTAACTTGGCTTGACTGCTTTGACTAGAGTGTCTTGATGAATCTAATCCTGAGTGAGTTATGTGCCATGTGTGTGTGAGGTTTGGGTGTTATTCTGTATATTACATTTGATGCTTAGAACTTGCCACTCGTGTTTGCAAAGCAAAATATTAGTTTTGTTCAATCTTGGAAGTGATATAGGCATTTCTTTGTTGAGCCAGATATGTATATTTTACCTGCCTAATTATTATGTATCGTAGTTAACCCCTTTGAGCTTGTAATCCTATTTCTTTGGCAACCACATTACAAGACTTTTCCATTTGTTCGAATTAACCATCTATTTGAGACTTCTAACCTCTCATGAGTCATGAGCACTTGAATTGTTATAAACTTTATAAAAGTTAAAGTGTGGGATGGTTGGTTTGGCTTTTGAGGGAAACTAATGACATAAGGATAAAGGTACACTGTTTTGAAAAAGTAAAAGCCACTTGAATTGAAGAAAAAGGGGGGGGGGGGAATTGTTGGATTGTTCTGAAAAATATTCCTTGATAAGTGGTGGCTCTTGATGTAAGTGTGCTTAAAGAAGAATGGAGTTAATATATACTGATGTGAAGGTGGAGTTATGGTTTGACATAAATGTGGGGTTTAAATGTTAAAGTGTATGTATTAAAGTGCTTAGGGAGGTGTAGTCACTCTTATATCTAAATGTATCCTACCCGTCCCGCAGCCTACATTATGACCAAATAAAGTCCTACTTGATCCGAGACTAAATGAGCTCGATTAGTAGAGTAGTACACTACGGGAAGCCTATGGTGCATTTTTTGTGCCATATGAATGTTATTTCTGAGAATGAGTAAATTCTTTCTATCTTGAGTTCCTAAGTGTTCTTAATTTTTATTGTGTGGAACTACTCTCTTTTATTGTGTGAGGGCACATGATTTATGAAGGAAAGCTAATCCTTGATCTCTATTTTAGAGTAAGTAGGTGAGTTGTGAATAATGTGTGGTACTTGTAAGTCAAATCTTGAGGTGAAGATGTTACGCTTTTGTGCTTAGTCTATTTTAAGTATTCTTGGTATGATGAGTTAGGAGAATTGTTTAAAAAGGTCGTGTCTATATAAAGTGTAGTTTGATTGTTCAAGGACGAGCAATATTTTATGTGTGGGGTGTTGATGATATGATATAATTATATATTTTAGTCGCTTATTACACTCTAATTTACTGCACTTTAATTGAGTTTGAGCTTTAATCGCTAGTGTTTTGCACTAATTGTCTGTATGATGCCTTGTAAGAGTGATTCCGAGCTATGTAGATGTTATGGAATGAATTCAGGTGATTTGGAGCTTTGAAGTCTGAGTAAAATCACAAGGAATTAAGCCGGGATTGTGTTTGGGGATCAACAGATGATAGTTAAGAACGAATGAAGAATCGAGTAGGCATATTGCGCACTGACTAGTAAAATGCACATAACTTTTCGCTCAGAACTCCATTTGGGCTCCATAATATATGGTTGGAAAGATGTCTAAAATTTAATGTTTCACAGTGTTTTCAAATTCCCAACATAACAGGGTTAAAAGTGTGCGGCAAGTGCGCAGTTGTGCACTGACCGCGCTAATGAGGCCAAAAGTGTGAAATGTGCGCAGCCAACTGCACGGGCACCCTTCCAGGTGTGCGGTCGTGCACCTCCTATCCGGGAAAATGGTCCTTTTCAGTGTAGGAGAAGGTGAAATTGTTTGGTCCCGACCTACTTTGTATATATACATGGAAAACAGTATTTTGAGGACTTTAGACATAATTTAGACCTAAGGAGGCTAAGGAGACTGGAGATTCGACCTAAGGAGGCAAGAACACACTAGGAGCAAGGCGGAGAATTCTTCTACGAGTTTTTCACTTTCTTCTTCCTATTTTGATTATTGGTTATGACTTTTAGTATTTTAGTTTTACATACTATTATGAGTAACGAATTAATTATCTAGAGTTTTGATGGAACTTTTGGAAGATAAATTCTTGTTATGTTTAAATATAATTTAGCCTTTGAATTTATCTACTAACTACGTATTTATTTCAGTTGATTGAATGGTCATCGATTGACTGTACCTATTTATTATGTGTTGCTTGAGAAAGGATACATATTTAGGTGGTTGTTGAACAACGTCATACCTAACGTAGTGAGAAATCAATACAGTGGCTTTAAAGGTAAGTTTAGAAATAATAAATCCTTGAGTGGCCATACGGAGTGGTTAGATGAAGCCAACTAGCATAGTTCAAGAGAATATTTATAGTAAATTATTGTAGTTGCTTGAGAGATAATTACGATACCTAAGGTGCTCACGATCAGTCGAGAATACATCGGCAAAATTTTAGGGAACTTAGCTGGAAGGATTATGATAATTGGAAAAATCATAACTCTAGACCTCTTTAATTTAGTCTCTAACCCATTATCTCGTTAGTTGATAATTTTACCGCTTTTCTAGTATTTGCTAGTTAATTAGTTAGAAAAATAAATTTCAATCTTTATAATTTAGAAAAAAATTCAAACTTATCTTCTTAGTGATATCAAACAGTTAGCCTTAGTTCTCTATGGGATTCGACTCCGGACTTTTAGACCGGATTATATTTGCAGCGATCGCTTATTCTTTTTAGGACTACAATTGGGCATGATCAACGTACAACCAAGGACAAATCAATTGTTCCATTAATATATATATATATATATATATATATATATATATATATATATATATAGATC
>MU720827.1:100481-112206 GCA_026770625.1 Nicotiana glauca
ATATATATATATATATATATATATATATATATATATATATATAGAGCGTCTTGCGAAGGGCCAAAATGGGGCTCCCACCCAACTGACTAAGTACAAAAAAATGAAATATAAAAGGGAAAATTAAGTACAAAAGCGTCACTCAACGTCACTCAACGTCACCTCCATCCACGCCGTGATCCCGCTCCCCGATTGGTTCAACGGCTTCACCTCTACCGTTGCCCTCTCCATCAGAATATTCATCATCAAAAGTAAGTTCTTCCTCAACCTCATCATCTCCACTGGCCTCCGGCGTCGCGGGGTCATAGCCGCAGGCAAGCCGAGCCTTACACTCTTTAACACGAGCTTCTTCAATAGAATCTTTAGGAACATTCCACGCTGTCAACAAACCCTTATATATCCCGCTGGGCCTCAGCGTGGATCTACATCTCATACAAAGGGCGAGGAATGGAAACGGAGGCAGACGCAGGAGGAGTCGAAGCCAACAATTGAGCCCTCTCATACTCGAGAGCAAGAATTTGATCACTCAGAGTCGAGACGTTCCCCTCCAGCCTACCAATTCTCTCATCAAGTCGGGCCTCCCTCAGAGTGGTCGTCTCCATCTCAGTTGCGTGTTCGGATCTTAGGACGCAGATAGAATTTTCCAGTGCCGCAACTCTCGCCAAGGCTGCTACTCGGGCTCTCTCAGCACTCTTCAGCTCGGTCACCTTCCTTTCCAACTCGGTCACCTTTTTCGCCAATTCAACACTTAGATCGCCGACTCTAGTGGCACTCTGCTCAAACTCCACCCGCAGGGCCACCACCTTCGCCTGAAGATCAACACACTCAGCGGCGAGCCCTTTCCCATCTTGAGCTTTTCTTGTTTAGCCCTATGCAGCCCCTCAAGTTCGCTGCATCTACCAATATACCGTATTAGGTCCTAATCCTTCCGCTCCAAAACTTCCCTAAGGCACTAAGGATTGTCGCCCTCCCGGAGCCGCGCATACATCTCGCGGCACTTGTCATGATATTTGTGGTATTTTGAAACCATTTTCTGAAAAGTGGCAACCCGCCTCTTCTCTCGACGGATACTCTCAGTTTCCAAAGTGAAAGTCTGAAGAAAGAAAAGAGAACATAGAGAGAAAGTTAGCAAGAGTAGAAGATATAAAATGAAGAAAGCAATAAACTCACCCTCAAAGCCATTCCGGCTATGCACCGTGATAGGACAACATCGTTGATCTCCTGGAGGGGCCTGCTTTCAGTAACAACACAAAGGAGGACGAATTGGGGTGCCAGGATCACCGTATCCTCCAAATTATCGCAATCCGGAGCAATCTCGATCACACGGGAGGAACTATCCGTTCCCACCTCTACCAAAGTGAACCCCATTTCAAACATGTTTATGCCATCGGGTTCAATATCTGAACCAGATTCATAGTCATCCATATCTACGCACTTTGCCCGTTTGCTGGCTGAAGAAGGAGCACGTGCATGTTGTGAAGTCGATGGACCACTCGAAATTATCGTAGTGGACTCCAAGTTCTGCCCCCTACCATGGTAGACTCCCGCATGCTAGAAATGGGCACCACCTCCACGCACGAGGGGGACATGGCCTCCTCATTTAAATTGACATCATCAGCAGGCTTAGACACTGCCAATACGTTTGCCCCTCGAATGCCCCTTGGTCCTGGGTGCCCTATCGTCCCTTATTCGCGGCCTCTTTAATAGAGCCTTTTTGGCGTCGTCCTTAGACGATTCATCCAGAAAATGAACCAAAAGAAGCAGATCCTCCACCTGACGTGAAACCTCACGATGGCCGAGCTCGGGAGGGGACGTAGTCTATAAAGTAGTAGTGACCTGAATGATGTAACTTACAGCCGCAATTGGTGCAGATCCGGTTGAGAGACTCGACTAACGGAAAGAGATTATGGGATCCCTCGCCCTCCTCGTGACCCATCGACCTACCAATGAGAGAAGCTTAAACCAAGGAGGAAAATACAAAATAAAGGGCAAAACGACCAAGGACAAGACGAGATAACTCACCGGTAGAAGGTCTACGCCTGAATATCTCGTGAAACGACAACCATTCACGAATCCCCATCATATGGGGAAAAACCGAGCTCACCCACTCGCAATTGTCAGCGACTAGCGGAGGAGGCGCCTTCTCGGTTGCAAAGTAGAGAAAGGGATAAAGAAAAACAATCATATCACCAGAAGGGGACAACGATAAGCCGTTATATATATATACTCCCTCCGTTTCAATTTATGTGAACTTATTTTCTTTTTAGCCCGTGCAAAAAAGAATGACCTCTTTCTCTATTTGGAAACAATTCACCTTTATGCAATGATTTATAGCCACACAAAATATATGTGCTTCATTTTACACCACAAGTTCTAAAGTCTTCTCTCTTTTCTTAAACTTCGTGCCCAGTCAAATGGATTCACATAAATTAAAACAGAGGGAGTATATATGAAAAACTTACGGGCGTAATTCAACTCCTCGGGAAATCAGTTAGGACTTGACACCATGTGCTCCATCTTCACAAAGAAGAAGCTCTCCCAAAATCGATGATTGATCTTATCGTCCATCTTCACCACCTGCCCTTGGTCCCACAGTGACAAAAATGTATCATGGTACCCCTGTAAAAACTGGGTACGAAAGGTGAAGCAAGTGACTCAGAGAAATCCCGTGGCCGGCCAGTTCAACGTACTTGGTAAGCATGAGGAAAAGCTTGTATAAATACGGAGAGAGCTGAGCCGGGCACACTCCATAATAGCAACAGAAGTCTTCTGCCAGGTAAGGAAGGGGAAAAGTGTAACCAATGACAAACGGGTACGCATTAAAAGTGCAGTACCCCAGGTGAGGTATTTATACGACATCATTATCCGCGGGAATGAGTTCAACATGATCAGGAATCCTCCACTTAGATTTAAGCGCTGCAAGAGCCGCAACGTCCATTACTGAAATAACTGGCTTAGGGTCGGTATCAGGTAAGTTCTTGAAATCATTCTTGGCTTTCCCCAAACGTGAAATTATCTCATCCACGGTGGGAAAATTCTCATCTTCCACAATGGTTGTCCCTTCTTCATGGGAGGGCACGCTCGTTTCCGATGCAATGGTACCGACGACTTTATTAGAGGTAGAAGGTGCACTAGCCATGTTTTTTTTTTTGTTATGTAGATGATAAGTGCTAAGGTAGAGGGAGTAACACAGGAAAGAAACTTCAAAAGGAGAGAGGTGGAGATGTAAGAACCTAAAGAAGAAAAGAAAATCTTGGGATTATTTCCAAAAATATATAGGAAACACAGCAACCCCTGATGAGGAGTTATTTGCTCTATTTATAAGAATACAAACATCCTGAGCGGGAAAATCAAACACCGCCATGTTACTTCTAAAATAGAGAAGGCACGGAAAATGAAGTAATGTACAGGGAACGTACGCCATATGACTCATGACATGTTGACATTGTTTAGAACTGAAATAACGATCAAGTACGACCCTCGAAACATTGTATCGTTATCTCACTATGAAGGGTCACTCTTCGGCCAATGTGCTCAGATTTTTAATAAGGTGCAACTGGCGAAGTCCGCCTACCGAGGTTGCCCAAAGGCGATCCCAATGGGCGGAGGTAGTAACTGTATAGGTCAAAATCTGATCAAAAGAATTTTACTTAAGGAGGAATGACCAAGAATCAACCAAGTCGAAGTCACGTATAGGAAGCAATATACCAGCGAATGATTTAGCTACGGTTGAGATCGAGTACACAATTCGGCCCGAACGGCTAGTTCAACACATAGACATTTTAGAGGAATATTCCAATAATTTAGGCGCTCCGGTTAAGGATCGTTGGGTAAAAAAATATTTTGTATAAATATCATGAGAGAGTAACAAAAAGAGGGCTGAGAGGAACACACACAGGAAAAAACATGTACATCTCTCTGAAGGAGAAGATATTCCCTGATCTCAACCCCCTCGCTGGAAAAGGAGAAGAGTTTAGAATCTCGATATTCGTTTGTAATTCAAATTTATCAAATATGCGGAGGTCGGTCTTGTCCGAAGATGGTGACTCTTTTCATTTATGTATTCTTTATTATCATTTGATATTATTAGAACAATCATCTATTTCTCCCATTATGAAACTCAATCTTAATTGTAATCAAAGTTTATGTTCAGTTATGCTTGTTTATTCCTATCTTCCAATTTAGGTCTAGAATAAATTATTTCTGGTTAGAATTTGCCCTCTATCTATTTATTGGTTTAATAAAATGGGTTTAAAACTTTTTAGTTAAACAAGCAGAGTATTCATATAACCCATACCACTCGTTACAATTAATGATCACTTGCATCTCTGGTATATTATAAATGGTCATTTCAATTAGACATTTCTATAACACTTAACAAAGTGTGAGACTGCAAGATGAAGTGATATAGATTAGTTATAACAGACTCGTTTGAAATGAAGGTGTAATTATTTGCGTTCAAATATATTTTTAGCTAATGTAAGTTTTTTTAACCTAAACGTTAGGGGTGTCAATGGTTCGGTTCGGCTGATTATTTTATAAATTTTGTACCGTATCAATTTTTCGGTTTCTATTATGTATAATCAAAATTAGACTTTTCAAAATCGTCTCAATCATGTTGGTTTCTCTTCGATATCGATACGGTTCGATAAATTTTCGGTAATTTTTTAAAATATTATATATAAGTCACTAGTAGAAATAGATTAGAATAACATACATAATTTATATGATTTAGCAAAACACTCTAGATATTTTTACAGTTTAAAAGGTGGTGAATTAAGAAAATATGAAACATGGCTAGAGTATAGATTCATAAAATATTCTACACCAGCATAAACGAAACTAAGCAAATATAAAGAAAATATAAATCACACGAGTGGAAAGATGTTAACCAAGTTGAGATTCAAAAATAAAGTCTATAGAATATTAAACATTTCAAAAAGATATATCTTGTTCATACGAAAGGAAATATATTAAAATTGTAGGTTGCTACTCCTAATCGCTACAATACCTTGTGTCTTATTAGTGAATATGGTGGAAATAATTTAGTTTCAATAGGAGTAGCATAATAGGTTTGGGAATTAGGATTTTGAGTTTAATTACTTGTTGACTTGTAAGTACTTCATAATTCCAAGGCCCAAGAAAAAATTTAATGCTTTATTATTTTTTAAACTTAACATATAAATATATTTTTCACAGTGTAAATTTATTCGGTACGGTTCGGTATTTATTCGGTTTATTTTCATAAAATAAAAAACCTACTCTAATTATCGGTACGGTTATAAATTTATATAAAACCTACGGTTTTATTAACAGAAACCTAAAAATCGGTTCGGTCCGGCACGGTTCGGTCGGTTTAGTCGGTTTTTAAATATCCATTGACACTCCTACTAAACCTCCTACTAAACGTTATTACTTCATTTGGATTTTTGTGGTTTGCATGTCTTCTTTTTCCCCTTTAGATCCATATATTTTAAATAATAAATAATAATTACTCATTCGTTCTAATCTTGAAAGATTGGAGCATAATTCTTAAATTTAATGTGAACGCTCTTTAGTCAAAGGTGAAAAAACTCATTTTTTGACTGTTTATCAAGGAGTGTTTGATTACACAATATTGAGATATAAATTTGTTAGAATAATCATCACATATCTACTAGAATGTTCTGAAGTTTAAATTAAAAAGAATTTCAATATTAATTATTTCCTATAACATTTTTGAAATCTTAGCATCTTGAGAGTACATGTAATGTAGGGGTGGTAAATGAGCGAGTTAGGCTGAATTTGTGGGGTTAAAATAGGTTAGTATAATAAATGGATCACTGCCCAACTCAACCCAAAGTGTATTTGGGCTAAGATGGGTTGGGTCAAGATGGGCTAAACAATGGACCATAACACATCCTGCCCAACTTGACTCATATTTTAGAACTATATTCATCCTGCATAAAAAAACAGTTTACCTTAAAATGTGTAAGCTGAAAAATATTTTACGGTTGGGGGTGAGAGGTGGGGTAGGTGGTTGGTGCAGAAAAATAAAAAATATAAAATTAAAAATACAAAAAAAAAGTAAAAAAAATTAGGGTTTGCACTGCGGCGGGGTAGGGGGTTGGGTGGCGCAGAAAAGCAAAAAAAATAGAAAATTAAAAAAAAATTAAAAAATTGAGGGGGTTTGCACGCGGGGAAGGGGGGAGGGGAGGGTGGGTGGATAGTGCAGAAAATAATAAAACAAAGAAACAAAAAATTGAAAATACAAAAATATTTTGGGGAGGTTTGCAGGGGGTAGGGTGGGTGAGTGGTGTTGAAAAACAAAGGAACGAAAAATTTAAAATACGAAGAAAAAATAAAATAAAATTGGGGCAACTAAGTAATTTCTAGATAAGTTGGGTTGAGATGAATTTATTTTGGGCGATTTCATGTGTTGTATTTAGTCTGCTTAATGAGTCAGAATGAGTTATAAAAAATAATTGGTTAACTTGGACTCAGCCTAAATTGACCCATGAGTTAATATGTTGTAAGCCAACCCATTAATATCTTAATAGTTTGGCGAATTGGATGAGTTTGAACTCAAATTGCTACCCCTAATAAAATGAGAATGGCATTAGCATAATTAAAAGGTTAATATATTCTACATTAATTACCGAATTTCTCGTTCATATTGTTGTGCCCCTGATGGAATGTTTACAAAATTTTGCCGGATCTACTATGTACTAAGAATCTAATTAAATGAATAAATAATTGGAAAATTTACAAGAAAATGCACTTTGAAAAAGTACTTTTCAGCCGCCTAACCCAAAATATGATTTTCATCCTATAGCCCACAAATATTTTATGAAAACAAGTGGAACTTCGTCAACTACACTCAAAACCACGCCTAAATCAGATTTCGGTTTTTCTTTCATTTTTATCTTTTTCCTTTTTTCATTTTCATTCATATTTATTTTTTACTTCCCTCTGTATAGTATTTCCTACAATTCACAATATCAGGAAGTTGAAGTAAAAAATATATTCATCCTTGGAGTCTATAATTTTATTTATATATATTGTTTTTTTGCAAATTTCAAAGTTTTGTATGGGAAAATCTTATTTCACTGGAAAAAATAAAAATTTACATTATTAAACACCTTATATACATTGTTATACATAGTCATACGTTTATTATACATAAATATATAATAATACACACTATCTGAAGGCAATTTTTTCTTACAGTTATCTATGTTGTATAATTATGTATAATATTGTATACTTGTGTATAATCATGTATAATTCTTTATAGCTATGAGAATACACACAAATATACATGGTTATAATTATGTATAATCTTGTATACTTCTGTATAATCATGTATAACTATGAGAATACACACAAATATACATGGTTATACATGATTATACAAAGTATATATAGTTATATACAACATATACATCATTCTTCCTCCCTTCGGAAGTCATTAAAAGTGAGAAGAAGAAGAAGAAGGAGGAGGAAAAATTACCAAAAAAGGGAGATTTAATAATTTAGAATAAGAGACAAGAATTAAAAGAAATAACCACTCAATATTTTCTTTTTCTTCAAACGGGAATAAAAGGATCTTCTAATGTGAAAGTCGGAATCGGCTTCGGCAAGCACTAAATCGAAATGAAAAATATAGATCCGGTGTGGATTGTTCAACAATGTTATTTTGTGGAAGAGGAAGATACAGATGAATGGCGTTCTCTACAACTTTTCAGTGTTCATCTTCTCTATGTCGTCCTCTGAATAATTCAACAATTTCACGCACTTTGCCTCAGTCGTCTTCATCACTCTCCTTTCGATCTTCGCCTTCACTTTTTAACCGTAAAAAATCTATGTCTATTCGATCTGCTACACTTGAAGGTAATCTTTTACATACTTGACTTTTGGATTAATAGCCTAATAGAAAGGAAATCTGAACTATTTTGCCAGAGAGAGAGTTAGAGCAAGAACGAATTAAAAATGAAAGAGAAAGAGGGGTGGGAAGAAAATCTGAAAGAGAAAACTGATTTGAGAATGGAAAAGCTTTCTCCGCATAAAGAAAAAAAGTGGGGGCGGCGATGTGGCTAATCAGTGAAAATAATTTTTCAACATTATAGAAACTGGGCCATACCGGGTAAGAAGGGAAAATATAGGCCAAATTTTTTTAGAATGTTGGGCCAACTGACAATGAGAGTAATTTGTACTAAATAATTTACCAATTTGGTTGATCATATTAATTAATATTTTACCCGTGAAAATCGTAACTTCTCAACAAATCTCTCAGAACAAAGCTGACTGTCGGCCCCATTTCACACCACTGTGTCCGTATGGAGAAGTTTTATTTTGTGTCCGTATAGAAAGGAATTCAAAAATAGTCAGATTTATAATTGGTTGTTCAAAAATAACTTAATTTTAAAAGTAATCGAAATTTAATCACTTTTTATATAAAGATTAATTTGAGCGAAAATATTGTTCAAAATCCGAAAAATACTCCAGCATATTATGTTGGAGTTCCAGCATAAGTATACTTGAACTCCAGCATATTATACTGGACTTCCAGAATAAGTATCTTGAAATTCCAGCATAATATGATGGGGTTCCAGCATAAGTACACTAGAACTCCAGCATAATATACTGGAGTTCCAGCAAGTATATTGGTTCTGTTAATACCGAATTTTTCCCTATATATTTTTAATACAAAATACCTTTCAGGCAAAATATATAAGTTACCCTCTAAACTATGGACCAAATCCCTTTACACATTTTTTGCAGACAAAAATTACCTTACACGCTCAACCTTTTATGAGTCTAATACATACCATTTTGCCCACGTTGTTAGTGCGTGTTTTTTCCAACAAGTAAAGTGCGTGAACAGTGGAAATTTTGTGTATATGTCATTTTTTTAGTTTTTTAAAGTTTTAAACTAAGTCATCTTCTTCATTGTTTAAAAAATTCACAAATCTGCCATGACCGCTCCTTAACACTTAGTCCCACTTTTTTTTTTTTTGTGAACTATCAGTTTATTCATATAAACCGGAATATTTACAACTCATAACTATACACAGGAATAAAATCATTCTAGCCTACACCATATCTGGACATTGTGCCCCAGAATATGAGTACCTAGTACATTCCTCTACATTTCATCTATCTCTCCTATCATTTTGAAGTACACTATATCTCTGGATACCAATCTAATGAACTCATTACTCTAGCCAACTTTGGAGACCTTGTTGCTCTTACGTAAACTTCCTGAATTATCAGCCTCAGTATTGTTTTAGCAGGTCTTCTTTCCTTCTAAAATAATGCACAATTCCTCTCATGCCAGCAATAGTAAACAGCTGCTGCAAGTACCATTCGACATAACTCAGCCCTTGCACTTCTTCCATTAGTCTTCTGCACCATCCACTCAATCACTTCCTGCCAGTTTTTCGAAGGTATTTGGATACCTTGCCACTGCATTAGTCCACCCCATATTCTTCCTGTTTCCTCACATTTAAAAAACAAGTGATCCACTGTTTCATTCTCCTTATTACACAATGGGCAATTAGGTGCAACCTTAATGCCCCATTTCATCAATCTATCTTTGATTGCTAGTCGTTGTTAGATAACTAGCCTCAATATAAATGTCCATTTTGGTTGGCCTTGACTATTGAACACTAGCCTTCTCCATCTCACCTTTGTACATTCTCCTTGTAGCATTCTGTATATCTTCTTAATTGAGAATTTTTGCATTTGTCTGATCTCTTCTTCTTCTAACCCTGCACTCTCGAAGTACTTCCTTGCTTGAAAGACTTGTTGCACAGCCCATGATGCATTCTTTGCATTTGCCTCCCACACAACTTTCCCTTTTATATAGTAAGTATGTACCCAATGCACCCATAGCTTCTCTTTCCTTGTACAGATATTCCATAACAGTTTGCATATTACTGCTTTATTCCATAGTCCAATGTCCATGAAGTTCAGGCCCCCTACTGTTTTTGGTAAGCATAGCCTATTCCATGCTATCAGTGCTTTCTTGGTACGTTCAGCATTCCCAGTCCACAAAAATCTTCTGCATATAGTCTCTATAAACTGGATCACTTTCTTAGGCAATATAAATATTTCTGCCCAAAAAGTCTGTATGGCAAATAGTACACTCTTCACCAGAATTGCTCTCCCTGCATAGGACAAGTATTTTGTTGTCCAACTTTGAATTATGTGTAATATTTTCTCTATTAGAGGCTCACACTGCGTGATGGATAATCTCTTAGTGCTTAGAGGAACCCCAAGATATCTAAATGGAAATTCACCCTTCTTGTATCCAACTGCCTTTAGTATTTATTGTTGGACTTCTTCATTCACCCCTCCAAAGTAGATACAGCTTTTGTTTTGGTTAGCTATAAGTCCAGAAGCTGCTGAAAACTGTTGGAACTGTTTATGCAATGCTTGTACTGACTCCACATCACCCCCGCAAAACAACAGCAAGTCATCTGCAAATCCCAGTTGTACAAGGTTGAACCTTGCACATCTAGGATGATATTTGAACCTCTTATTCTCCTTTAAGATCTTCAATAATCTGCTGAGATATTCCATGGCTAAGACAAAGAGGAATGGTGACATTGGGTCCCCTTGTCTAATCCCCTTCTTGGCCTCAAATGGATCAGTTGGACTCCCATTTATAAGCACAGAATATGTCACTGTGTTGAGACATACCATAATCTATTTTACAAACTTTTCAGGGAAATTCAGTGCCCTCAATACTTGTTCTATACATGCCCACTCAATAGAATCATAAGCCTTCTGCATATCTATTTTAAGCATGCATCTTAGGGAGATATTCTTCCTACCATGCCCTTTCACAAGTTCATGACCCATTAGGATATTATCTATTATGATTCTCCCAGGCACAAATGTTGCTTGACAGTTGTCCACTAAGTAGTCCATTACTCCTTGCATTCTACTAGTAATAATCTTGGATATGATTTTATACAGAACTGTACAACAAGAGATAGGTCTGTACTCTTTTATATTTGTTGGATTCTGTACCTTTGGAATAAGGGTGATTGTTGTGCAATTAATTGCTTTACACATGTCACCACTATGAAATAATTCAAGCACTGCATCTGTTATTTCCTCCCCTACAATTTTCCAAGTTCTTTTAAAAAAGAAAGCATTATAGCCATCACAACCTGATGCCTTATTATCATCAATTCCCCATAGAGCCTCTTTTACTTTATTCCTACTAACTTGGCTAATCAGCTGAAGTTGTTGCCTTCTATTTAAGACTTTCCCATTTTACATTGTTTCGTAGTTGATCATTGGTAACTGTTCTGCTGAGCTTCCAAGTAATCCCCTATAAAACATTAGAATCTCTTCTTCCACCTTCTTTGGATTCTGAATTATATCCCCTCTGCTATCAACTAGTCTGCCAATGTTACTTCTTGCCTGTCTATGTTTCAAACAAGCATGGTAGTAAGCTGTATTAGAGTCACCCAGATTTAGCCATTGCACCCTTGATTTTTATTTTACTATACTCTCCTCCACTAGTAACCATTTCTCTAGCTCCAGTATTGTCTGCTTCTCCTTCTCTTTATGCATCTCATTCATATCAGGGTTGTACATGCTTTGTTGAATGCTTTCCAGCTTCCCTCTTGCCTCATGTATTCTCCCACCCACACTACTGTCACACCTCTTTTTTACGGCACTAACATACTCCCGGCGAAAGGGATATATAGGCATAAAAAGAGTTTTTCCA